>MU735752.1:0-13227 GCA_026770625.1 Nicotiana glauca
ATGTGAAAATGTTGAAGGGGAAAAAGGAGAGATTGTAAACTTGTTTGGCTTGATTGTACCTTTCATGTGTATTTATTATTGATTCTGTTACAGATCGTTACATGTGTATGGTTTGAGTTTACTTAGGGTAAAGTTTGTTAATACATACCAGTACAATTCAAATGTACTGACGTCCCTTTTGCCGGGGGCGGTACATTCGTGTTATGATTATAGGTGGATCTATAGTAGGTACTCCAGTCCACCGACAGTAGCACTCCTCTCCATCCCATCAGTTGCATTGGTGAGCCCCACTTCCTCTTGGGGTCATGTGTGGTTCATGGCACCTTCTTTTGAGTTTATTATGTATTGTAAGGTATAGTCGGGGCCTTGTCGCCGATAAGTATTGGTTAAATTCCTAGTATTCATAGAGGCTCCGTAGACACAATGTGGGTGGTGTATAAAAGTATTTTGGGTGGTAACTGTGCGGTTCGGAATCGTGGTCCACGTTGGTAAATTTTGTATGTATTTTTGTAAGTACTTGGTATCAAATGTTGGAATTGATAAAAAGTAGAAATGAACTCAAGTTGTAAGTTTATGCTAAATTCTTAAATTTCTATTTCAAAAGAATAGTGTATATTGGAATCATGGGGTAACGCGTGGGATAGGAAAGGCAATTCCAGGTCCGCTTGACTGGGGTCCTCCGGTTGAGC
The DNA here is from genome assembly GCA_026770625.1 of Nicotiana glauca. Classification (NCBI taxonomy): domain Eukaryota; kingdom Viridiplantae; phylum Streptophyta; class Magnoliopsida; order Solanales; family Solanaceae; genus Nicotiana; species Nicotiana glauca. The sequence continues at coordinate 690 of MU735752.1, forward strand.
GCCGGTCGTGTCCCTCGGTTTTGGGGCGTGACATTTATGAAGCTTCCATACAATGAAGTTTGTAATATTTTGGATGAAATGGCCGACACTTTTTCGGCATGGCAAAGTAGAGCGAATGTGCCCCAAGGTGACCCCACGGTCATCCATTTGCACAAGGAATTACATGATCATGGTCAATCTATCGCCAAGCTTACTACAACTATGAATCAATTGGCGAAGGAACAATGGCAACAAGTCCAAAATCCTCGCCAAGTTAACGCCATGGAAGGAGTAAATATGATTAAGAGAAGGCAAAGAGGGCAATAATCTTAAGGGAATTGTGATCAATATGATGATGGTGGTTGTTAATCAAATGAGTGTTATGATGAACCAAATAAAAAGTTACAATATGTGAACAATTTTCAAGTCAATAGAGGCAACTCTTCAAACCAACAATGGCGATCCCAAGGCAATTGGGGAAATCAACAACAAAGTGGTGGTAATTGGAACAACAACAACCAAGGGGTAATTGGGGGAACAACAATCAAGGCAACCAAGGGAATTGGAATGGTAATAACAACAATTGGAACAACAATGGTCAAGGTGGGCAATCGGGGGCAAGGCTTTCAAAGGCCCCCGATGTGCCAACAACCGAATAATCCTCCTCCGTTTCAATCTCAAGTGGTCTAGTTCTTCGATTAGTGACATGGGAAGAATATAAATGATGTTCGAACAAATGATGAAGAAGAACCAAGATTCCAATGCTCAATTGGCTTCCCACAATACCTCTATCTGGATGAGAGATTTGGCCAAGTTGTAGATGCTGATGTGAATGCCTCGAAAGAAAAGCAAGTTGTGGATGATGATGTTGGGTTCCAAGAAACTATGAGTCCTTTTATAGTTGAATATGTGGTTGAGAACAATGTGAACAATGAAGTGAGGATAGATATTGATGAGGTCGAGGTGGATACTCAAGAAGCTATGAACCCGTCTAGGGAACACGTGATTGACATGCCCGAGCTGGTGGTGCCCAAGACCAAGGCACATTTGCCTAGGCCACCTCTACCTTATCCTCAATGGTTAGCAAAGAAAAAGAGTGACAACCAATTTAAAAATCTCATTGAAATGATGAAGATCCTTACAATCAATGTGCCTTTGGTAGAAGCCCTTGAACAAATGCCGGGCTATGCAAAATTTATGAAGGATTTGGTAATGAAAAAGTGGTCGATGGAGTGTAAAACAATTAATATGACTCATCAAGTGAGTTCTATCATTCATTCTATGGCCCCAAAACTGGAAGACCCCGGAGCTTTCACTATCCCTTGCACTATCGGTAATGCGGATTTTGCCAAGGCCCTTTGTGACTTGGGGGCTAGCATAATTTGATGCCTTATTCAGTCTTCAAGAATTTCGGAATTGGGAAACCTAGGCCAACCTTAATGAGACTTCAAATGGTGGATCGATCGATGAAGTGACCTTTGGGCATAATTGATGATGTTCTTGTCCGAGTGGACAAGTTTATATTGCCGACCGACTTTGTCATTTTTGATTGTGAAGTGGACTTTGAAGTCCCAATTATTCTAGAAAGACCTTTCCTTGCAACGGGGAAGGCATTGGTTGATGTTGAAGCGGCTGAGCTAACTTTCCAAGTGGGAGATGAGAAGGTCATCCTCCATGTTTGCAAATCCATGAAGTTACCCAATAGCATCAAGGTGTGCTCATTGTGGACATTGTCATAGCTGTGATAGTGGATGACACATGTTCTATGATTACTGTAGAGGATCCCCTTGAAGCCGTGCTTCTAAATCTTGATATTGATGAGATGCTAGTAGAGTGGAGTGTGTAAATGCTTTGCATGGTGTGGGCTAATATTCTTATGAGCCTAGAAAATTGTCCTAAGATCTTCAAAATCGGAAAACTCCACCAACTAAGCCATCTATTGAGGAGACACCGGTGTTAGAGCTGAAACCACTTCCTTTACACCTAAGGTATGAGTTTTTGGGTTCAAACGCTACTTTACCAGTTATTATTTCTTCTTGCCTCACTAACTTGCAGGTAGACGCTACTTTGGAGATTCTTAATAGGAGGAAGAAAGAAATTGGGTGGACATTGGCCGACATTCGGGGAATAAGCCCTGTATTTTGTATGCATAAATTATCTAGGAGGATGATGCAAGGCCTTCCTTAGAACATCAAAGGAGGCTCAATGTGTCAATGCAAGAGGTGGTAAAGAAAGAAGTAATCAAGTGTCTTGATGCAGGTATCGTGCATCCAATCTCCGATAGCTCATGGAATTCTCCAGTGCAATGTGTGCTGAAGAAAGGAGGGATGACTGTGGTGACAAATGAAAACAATGAACTTATTCCCACTCGAACCATTACCGGGTGGAGAGTTCGCATGGACTACCGGAAGCTAAATAAAGTGACCCGCAAGGATCATTTTCCCTTGCAATTCCTCGATCAAATGCTTGATCGCCTTGCGGGGCAAGCTTTATATTGCTTTTTGGATGGGTATTCGGGCTATAATCAAATCTTAATTTCCCCAAAGGACCAAGAGAAGACCACTTTCATATGCCCATATAATACATTTGCTTTTTCCCGGGTGCCATTCGGGTTGTGCAATGCTTTGGCAACCTTCCAACGTGGCATGATTGCTATTTTCAACAAAATGGTGGAATACATATCGGAGGTCTTTATGGATGAATGGTTGGTGATTCATTTGAAGGGTGCTTGGTAAACTTGGATAGAGTATTGGCCCGGTGTGAAGACACGAATCTTGTCCTCAGTTGGGAAAAATGCCATTTCATGGTAGAAGAAAGTATTGTGTTGGGTCACAAAATTTCAAAGCGAGGAATTGAAGTTGCTAAAGCCAAGATAGAGGTCATTTCAAGGCTTTCTCCCCCTACTTCTGTTAGAGGGGTGAGGAGTTTTCTTTGGCACGCAGGTTTCTACCAGAGGTACATTAAAGATTTTTATAAGGTAGTTAACCTTTTGTGCAAGTGGCTATAGAAGGATGCTAAATTTGTCTTTGATGAGAAATGCATGGAGGCTTTTGATCTTCTTAAACACAAGTTTACCACTACCCCATCATTACTGCACCAAATTGTAGCTTGCCTTTTGAGCTCATGTGCGATGTTAGTTACGTTGAAATTGGGGCTGTTTTGGGCATAAGGATCAACAAGATGTTTCATCCAATGTACTATGCAAGCAAGACCATGAATGAAGCTCAAAGGAACTACACAGCCACCGAGAAAGAATTATTTGCCATAGTTTTTGTAATGGAAAAGTTTTGACCTTACCTTATAGGGGCTAAAGTCATTGTGCACACCGATCATGCCACCCTTAGGTATTTGATGGCAAAGAAAGACTTGAAGGAGAAATTGATGAGATGGGTGATACTTCTTCAAGAGTTAGATCAAGAAATTGTGGACAGAAAAGGTAGTGAGAATCAAGTGGCGGACCACTTGTCCCGTTTGGAGGAGGAGGGGATGCCTTATGATGGCCTTGAGATCAATGATTCATTTCCTAACGAACAACTCCTCGCGGTGTCAACGCATGATATGTCGTGGTTTGCCGATGTGGCAAATTATCTTGTGACCGGAATAATCCTGTATGAGATCTCTTCTAACCAAAGGAAGAAGCTCAAAAGGGATAGCTTGGATTTTTATTGGGACGAGCCATATTTGTTCAAGATTTGCACGGATGGTGTGATTCGACGGTATGTCCCGGAAGAAGAATAATTGAGTATTTTGGAGGCTTGTCATTCCTCACCCTATGGTGGCCAACATGGCGGGGTGAGGACGACTTCAAAAATTTTGAGTTGTGGCTTTTATTGGCCAACCTTGTTCAAATATGCAAGTGATCTAGTGAAAAGATTTGATTAATGTCAACGAGCAGGTGGGATTTCCAAGAAAGATGAGATTCCTCTAAACACAATTCTTGAAGTTGAAATCTTTGATGTTTGGGGTATTGATTTTATGGGCCTTTTTGTTAGCTCGTGTAGGAACACTTACATTCTTGTAGCGGTTGATTATGTGTCAAAATAGGTTGAGGCTATGGCCTTGCCCAACAATGAAGCTAGGAGTGTGGTGGCTTTCTTAAGGAAGAGCATTTTCAAAAGGTTTGGCACTCCTCATGCTATTATTAGTGATGGAGGGTCTCATTTTTCCAACAAAGCTTTTGACACGTTGCTTTCCAAGTACGGTGTCAATCACAAAGTGTCCACCCCCTATCATCCTCAAGCTAGTAATCAAGCGGAAGTTTCCAATAGAGAAATAAAGAGTATCTTGTCGAAGACGGTCAACACCAACAGGACCGATTGGTCTAAAAAGTTAGATGATGCTCTATGGGATTACCAAACCGCTTACAATACCCCAATTGGTATGTCACCGTGCCGGTTGGTGTTTGGGGAAGCATGTCACCTACCAGTCGAATTGGAGCACAAGCCTATGTGGGCATTGAGGAAGTTGAATTAGGAATGGGATGTTCGGCCAATCTTCGTATTGAAAAACTCAATGAACTTGATGAATTCTTGTTCCATGCATACTCTAGTTCAAGGATAAGATAAAGTACCTTCACGACAAATATGCTCGTGGAAAGGAGTTCAATGTTGGTTATTTGGTCCTCTTGTTCAATTCTCGTCTAAGGTTGCTTCCGGGAAAGCTAAAATCTAAGTGGAGTGGTCCATTTGAAGTTGTGTGTGACCCTATTTGGTGCTCTAGATTTGAAGAACAAAAGTGGTGAAGTTTTTAGAATGAATGGTCACCGTGTCAAGCATTATCTTCGGAAGTTTAATGATAGCCATGTGGTGAGTGCTGTTCATTTGACATGATGTGATGGTAACCCGTGTCACGCCGCAACGTTAAATCAGGTGCTTCTTGGGAGGCAACCCATGTCTTTTTCTTCTTGTTTTCTTTGATTTTCTTTGTAGTTTAGGTTTTATTTTTCGACTAATTGTATGTGAGATGTTGCAGGGATTGTGTTGATGTAGAGCAAAACATTTTGGAGAAATTGAACAGTTTCTGAAGTTTCCAGTGCGGGAGCATTTCACTTTCTGATGTCCGCACTGGTGAAGGCCAAGTGAGGTAATCTTTGAAGTTTGTCACCGCGGCCGCATCCCATTTAGTGCGGTCCGCGGTGGACCTCTGCGGCCGCATCCCATTTTTGTGCGTACCGCAGAGGTCGCCTTCTCAAACTTCTTCTGAATAAACCCAGCACGATCGACGGTTTGTTTTGTGCGGCCACGCTGGTAGGTAAGGCTAGGTCCCACTATTTTATATAAATAGACCCAAGGGGTAACCGGTTATACTTTTCAAAAGTTTACCACTCAGAACCCTAAAAGTTACTGTTCATCTTCTCTTTCACGTAACTCTTTGCCTAGACTGAAATCTTGCATTCCATCTTCACATATGTTAACATTTCATCTATTTTTCTTTGTTTAATTTTATAATTTCATTTTATTTTCATGTAGCCCATAGCTTCTTGTTTCTTCCTATTTTTATCAATTTGTTAGCTTAGGTTAGTGTAATTGATTGGATTTTGTGTATTTGGTGAACTAGTTAAACTGGGTAAAATGAGTAGGGACAAGTTAGGTGAAAAACTTGAACAAATTTGCAAAAATTGGAAACCTAACTCAGTGCCAGGTTTGGGCATCCACCGCGGACCACGGTCATTTTTGTGCGGTCCGCGGTGGCCTCACTGCGGCCGTATTACCACTTTCCGCAGACCGTAATGATGAGATTTAGAGAGGTGTCCATGGTCCAGTGCGGTTGCACATCATTTTGTGTGGTCCGCACTGGCCCACCACGGCCGCGGTACCATTTTGTGCGGGCAGCGGTGGTGAGATTCAAACAGTGTTTGGGGGATCTTGTACTTGTTCAGACTACGGTCATTTATGTGTGGTCCGCGGTGGTCTCAGTGTGGCCGCTCTACCATTTTGTGCGGTCCACACTGGCCTATTCCTGCAACTATTTCTGTGACTTTTGGGCTTCTGTTCTACAATTCATTTATCATCTGTTTCACTACATGTGCTTAAACTAACAACGTTAGATATGTGTGCTTGCATACAATGGTTAAATAATGAGGTGGCAAAGGATCACAACAACCCGGGAGAGATGGTTTTTCCCGAGAGGGCAAAGAAAAGAGTGTGGTCAAACTCACTCCTGAAGCTCGGGAAAACATAAATAGACCCAAAAGTTGATAAAAGCTGCAGATATAGCTGCTTCCCATTCCTTGGGGAGTGAGTATATGCCATCCCAAGACATCTCCGCAGACTCATTCCCAACTCACATCACCACTAACTTCCAACTAACTGATGAGACTCCTCGAGCATCACCCACTATTCGGTGGCCAGTTAACGTAGTTTCTGATTCATCTGAAGAGTCAGCAGCCGGTAGTGGGGACAACTCCACCTCCCTAACAAATTCATTATCTGGGGAGAGTGCAGGCGGAGATGAGGGTGGTGAGCGTCAGGTAGGGAGAGGGGGAATTGCTTGAACTATGAAGGCCAAAGTTTGGGAGGATAGATTTGTGAGCCAAGTGTCTTACCATATGTTTAGGGAGTAGTGTCCAGCGAGGCATTTGATACCGGAGAGGAGTTTTATCATCAAAGACTTGCTACCCCACAACCCTGACATGCTGAGACAATTTAGAACTAGATCGGGCTGGGAGATATTTCTAGAAAAGTGTATTGATGCAAATGAACATATGGTCAGGGAATTCTATTCTAATGTGGCCTACATCGTCAAGGGTTCCAAGGTGACCAAGGTTCGAAACAAAAAAGGTGTTGTTCGATGAGCAGTCTCAGAATGACTATTTGGGCTTCAATAAAGAGGACGAGACTCAATATTTGGCAAAGTTGGAGATGGGTGGGGGGTCCATCCATGGTTAGCCCAGTACTTGGAAATCCCAGGTACAGTTCCTGAGTGGTTGACTGCGGGGGTAAAAATACTGAGAGGGACCCTGAACTTTGAAGCTAAGGGTTGGGAGACCTTCGTTTGCAGTAGGTTGGACCCTACTACATAGGACCGGACTCTTCCTATCCACCGAGCTGTGTTATTTGCATCGATCATGGCAGGATACACTATCAATATGGGGAATGTGATCTCCCGCATCATCTCTCTTATGGGTGCAGAAGCGAACTAGAACTACCCTTTCCGAAACACCCCCTCTATGTATTTTCGGAACTTGGAGGTGGAAAAGAAGTCATATGATGTCAAGGCCAAGCCGGTTGCTCCATTTTCATAGTATAATCTGAGGGGGCAAGACAACCCCAAGGACAAGAACTATAAGCCCCCTACTTCTGCTCCAACTGGCCAGTCTGAAGAGCCGATTGGGGTAGAGGCCTCCACTGAGCCTACCTCCACGGTTGCTGCGATTCCTCCCAGACCTTCCACTTCTGCTGATGTACCTCCAGGCCCTTCTACTTCAGCTGGCTCGGAGATTCCATCTTCCCGGGCCCATCCTATCACAGCCCACCAACTGAGCCAGACGCTTCAGAGCCTGAAACACTGGATGTATACTGCTTCATCCAAGTTGTCCACCTTGACTTCTACTATTGAGGCTCAGTCGGCACCACAGCCAGTGTACGTCTCACAGTCCATTGTGGAGGCTTTGAAGAAGATTCTAGAAAACTAGGAGAAGGTACTTAGTACTCAGAGTGCCTTGGTCAAGGTAGTGGATTCTCGTGGCAAGGCTCTAAAGGAGCTTGCCAATGAGCACAAGAAGCTGTGTAAGACACGAGCTTCCAGGGAGTTCGTGAAGGAGTTGAGGAAGAATGTGGATAGACTGAAGGCAGACCTGCTGCCTTTAGATTTATTATTTGAGAACCCAGCTCCAGCAGTAGTTCCAGTAGCAGCCCTGGATATAGAGTAGGTACAGAGGCCTCTAAAGAAGAGGAGGAAGATCCCGAGAGCAGATGATTCCATCATCTAGCTGTTAGACCTACCGGAGTCTTCCTCCAGTTTGCCACAGGATGTACCTGAGTCACAGCCTGTCCAGGTCCAGGCCCCAGTCCCAGTAGCTGAGCAGCAGGATACCGAGAACCAGTCTAAGGTTCCCGCGTATATAGAGGACCCGGGGACCACTGATGATCCCATGCAGACGGACACGGCTTTGGGAGTCTTCATATTCTTTCCCTATACTTTTTGATGCTTATTGTTGCTTTAGTTGGCATTGGGGATAATGCCAGCTTTTATTTGAGGGGGTGTGCCCTACTTTTATCCATTGGATGACTGTATATATAGATTGATTTAGTTTATGCTTTCTTTTGATTTTCTATTGTTCTGTATATAACTTTACATTTATTTACATTCATCGTACTTTTTATCTTTCTTTTGGTCTGTATATAAAGTTACATTATTGTATATATTCATCCCCCGTTTGTACATATTCATTCTACTTTCTATTTTTCGTAAAAAAAATTCGGTTTTAGCTTCTTGTATAGGCTCGTTAGCTTTTTGTTTTGGTTTTGATGCTTTTAATAAGCCTTTGGTTTTCTTAATATCACGGTTCTTTCCAAAGGTGGAGTATTTTCTAAACCGGGTGGCTCTTACCAATGATAGATGGCGTGACAACCTTCTTAAGGGTTTGAGTCTGTTTTTGTTTTTCTTGTTTCTGGTAGTTTATAGTTAAGGGTACCTCAAGCAAAGCTTTGCTTGGGCCTAACACATTTTCCTTTGATCCCATGGTCAAAGACAAGTGGTTGTGTTTAGGATGGTGAAAGTAGCAACCTTGAGACTCTTGTGTTGACCAAACAATCATCATATGGTCTTTCGGATTATTGTGTGCTCAATCTTGTCTAAAGTTGTTGTGGGCCCCCGACACTATATCTTTAGCAATCCTTGAGTTTACATGTTGAGAAATTGAATTGTGACTCCAAGTCCCGATCCAATGGTCTAGAACTTGCCGTGAATGTCTGTTGAGGCAAAATTTTGAGTGAAATTCAACTTGAGAAGTGATTATAGGATCTCCTTCATCAAAATGATAGTTGAACAATTTCATAGCCTACCAATGATATAATCCTTAGCTAACCCTTTTGAGCCTTAAATCTTTTTCTTTCAAGAACCAATGCTACAAGCCTATACCCATTCTAAATTATACCCTCTATTGGCACCCGACCTTTCCTTGAGCACTTGCAAAAGTGTAAGTTTAGGGGGAGAGACGAGAAAGGGAACAAAGTGGTAAAAGAAACAAAAGCAAAGAAAAGGAAGGCAATGAAAAAGAAAAGAAAAGAAAAAGACAAAAAGAAAGCCCAATGTGAAAATGATCTCAAAGGGATTCAAGAAAAGCAAAGAAAGAAAAGCGTGGAAAGTTGAAAAAGGAGAAATGATTTGAAATGAAAAAGAAAGAGTGACAATGTGTCTCTCTAACCCCTTAGAAAGAAGTGAATGCCTCAAAGAGTCAAGAGAATTCTGCCAAATGAATCAAAAAAAGATTGAACCCACTTGAACAAAAACATGTCCTACCCTTACCCAAAAGCCTTCACATTGACTCCACAAAATCCCTATATGATCTTGAGTTAAATGATTCTTGCATTAGTGGATACTTACATGAGGGTCAAGCATATGGTTCTTAGAGCCGGACTTGTGATCTTTTCTTGAGAGAGATGAGTGAATTCCCATTATCCTCGGTTTGTGTGTCAATACTCTAAAAGGTGAGGTTTGCTTACGGAAAGTTGAGGATGTGTGAGTTTGGGTTCCACAGCGACCAAAGTAATTGAGAGAGTTCTTTGATGTAATGAGTCAACTCTTGATGCTCTTGTGTCACACACCATCCATGGTTTTTGAAAGTTTAAATGTGGTTGGTGATTCATTCGTATTGAGGGCAATTGTTAGTCCCAATTGATGCTTGTTGAGGTTACTTTAGGATAGCTGGAAATACATTGGTTTTTCTTTGAAGGGTGTGTCTTATTGTGTTTGCTTGAGGACAAGCAAAGGCTTAAGTTTGAGGGATTTTTTAAGTAAGGATTTTAACGTGTTTTATGCTCATACTTGCCTATGCTTTAAATATAAATTGTTACAAAATAGTCCCAAAAGGCTCATAAGTTGTGCTTGCTTGCAGGTTTGATCGACAAAGTGACGAAATGTCAAGGATCAGCTCAAAAGGAGTGAACATCAAAGTCCAAGTAAACTGAGGATAAACAAGCCAAGCGTGGACCGCGCAAAGTCGAATGCGGCAACACTAGATGGTTTAGAGAGTTGACAAAACTGGGCTTCAGGAAAAGTGGTCGCGGTACGTATTTAGCGGTCCGCGGTAAAGGCTCCGCGGCCGCACAACCTTTTTGTGCGGTCCGCGGATAAGAGATTCAGAGAGATGGAATTATGCCAACTCCAAGCCATGCGATCCGCGGTCGTGATTGTGTGGACCGTGCCAGCTGCCTCCGTGGCCGCAGTCCATTCTATGCGGCCCACAGAGCCCAAGTTCAAAGAGCCCAGAATTGAAGTCAAAGAGCCTAGTGTGGCCGCGGTCCATTTCATGCAGCCCGCACTGACCTCGTAGGAGTATTTTTGTCCAGTTTTTCCAGCTTAGAATAAATAGAACATTTTACCATTTTTAAGTCATCAGTTAATTCCAGAATGCTGCTGCACTCGTGAGAAGATCATTTGTAGCCATTTTTTGCATCTTAGCTTCAAATTAACGATAGATTCTTGTATTTTAATTTAGCATTAAATTAATATGTCTTGTTCTTCATCTATTTCTTCATTTTCTTCTGCAAGCATGAGTAGCTAAACTTATTAGCTAGGGTTGTGGCTCAACCCTAGTGTGGGTAATTGATAGATGTTTCCATCTAGGGTTAGATTGACTATGAGCGTTTGCTATTGGGATGATTTTATGTTTTAATCTATGAATTGGTGGATGCAAATACTCATTTGTGCTTTGTGGATTTGACTCTTCTTGAGAAAGAGATTCTAAGTCTCCAAAATTGACCCAACAAGGAATTGGGATGGACTTATGAGAAATGATAGTCCCAATTAACGGGTTAAATCGATAGTAATCACCCTACTTGAACCCTAGTTGCTTGATCTAATTTTCCTACCCATTTGGTCTCGAGAGAGTCAATTGGGCAAAATCATTCTCTCTATCGAGTGGTGTGAGAGAGGGTAAAATTGTGCAACAGTTATAGCATAACCCCTAATTATGTCAATCGAACCTTAGCAACATCTACCCGTCAATTAGCTACCTAGGTGATGTCACGATCCTAGTGCCCTTCTTCCCATTAAATACAACTTTAGCAATTATCTCGTGGCATAATCTAGTTTCAATTAGTAGTTTGATAATCGTAGTTTATAATTGAAAACCCCAAAAATTTAAGGAAGAGACACCTAGAACAATTACACGATTTTGGTCTAGACAGATACCCAGCTCCAATCTCTAGCTCTCTGTGAAATTCAATCCCGACCCTCATATCGGGTAAAAGCTATTGTGACCCTCTCTTCCTATTTTGTAGTAGTGTGGTATTGGTTGCGATTAGTTAGTATTGTAGTGATAGACAATGGTATATGATGACTACGGTTCTAGTGGTAATCGGAGCGTTTCACTTCCCAAGAACCTGGAACATTGACATCCGGTAAATTGATAGAACTATAATTTTATAAATAAAAATTAAACTAATAAAAAGATAACTTTGTAATTTTTACTTATAAAATCAAGCATAATGTAAGGTCCCGTAAATAAGTTTTGGTCTCAAAACTTAGTAACTCATGGTGTCGACTCCGAATATGTGTTAGGAATGTGTAGAATTTGCTCGCCGCGGTTCGGACCCTTGGTAGTGATCTAAGCCTTTAAAAATCAAAAGAATCAATTTTCCATAAAATTTTCATTTATGCGGTCCAGAATGCGGTCGCAGATCAGCTATGCGGACCGCATTCCTGCCGCAGAGTGAAATAGAAGAATTGTCAAAATTGAAGTTGAAAATGCGGTCCATTATGCGACCGCATAATCAATATGCGGACCACATTCCTGCCGCATAGTTAATTAGAGAGTTAGTCTAAGTTGATGTTATAAATGCGGTCCATTATGCGACCGCATAATCAGAATGCGGACCGCATTTCCACCGCATACCCAGCAGAGATGTTCAGTGATTGGGGTCAGTTTTGCGGTCCAATATGCGGACCGCATTCCAATTCTGCGATCGCATAGTGCGACCGCAGATCTTGCTCGGGCTTCTATTTTCTAAAATTTTAAACCCGGCCCCCTTTGTAATAAAACACCCTACCCCTCATTTTAACCATTTTTCTGAACAAAAACAAGAGAGAGGGAGGAGCGGTTCTTGAGAGAAAGTTCATTTTCTTCAAAATTTGTTCCTCAAATTATCTAGTCCGGGAAATTTTAAAGCAAGTATCTTCATCTCCATTTCTACAGGTAAAATCCCTACCCCATTTTCATTGACTTTCAAGTTTATTGAGAGGGGGAAAGTCTCATGCATTAGTTCTTGATAATAGGGGTTGAAACACTCATTCATGTTTATTAAAACATAAAATCTAGTAAGAGTAGTTGGGAAGGAGTAAAAAATTGTGTAAAGAAGGGTTGATAACCTAAATGTGTTCGGGTAGTGATTGTGAA
>MU735752.1:14034-66412 GCA_026770625.1 Nicotiana glauca
CCTTCCGTCAGTTGTTTTGGTGAGCCCCATTCCTCTCGGGGCTCTACGTGGCTCAGGCCGCTTGTTTTCGTGGTTTTATTTTGCTGTTGTAAAAGGTATAGCCGGAGCCTTGTTACCGGCAAGTACTGTAGTAACCTTTTTCATCTGTAGAGGCTCCATAGATGGGAAACGTGGGTCATGAACTGACATAATATGTATATTGTATATAGGGGCAATGTAAAATGTAAACCACGCTAATAACCATGTACCTTGATTATGTTTTGAAATGTATTGGTGTTCTAAATTAATCGTATGGTCATTTCACTTCGCTAATAAGTAATAGAAGATGTGGGGTAATACTGGGTTTGGGAAGGCACCCAGGTCCGCTTGACTGGGGACACCTGGTCGAGCGCCGGTCATGTCCCTCGAGTTTGGGGCATGACACATAAAACCAAAGAAAAGAGAGAGCCGAAAGTATTTGTAATTTGTAGCGAGCTTTTGTTGAGAATTTTTTTGTAGAGCTTGAGTTATAAATATAAAATGTATTAATTAAGAAATCACTTTTAGTTAATAAAATACTTTTAAGATTAATTGTTTATTTATACATAAATTTTAATATTTAAGAGTTATTTTTATTTTAACTATTTAAGATTGAAAAAGAATCAAATAGACCGCACATGGTGGTCTCAAATGGGCAGAACTTTGAACTCGTGAATAATACATCACTTTGAACATCTTGAATCGTTGAAATACCGTAGTCAACTATTTTAAAGGTGTTAACATATAATATATAACCATATAAAATAGTATTTAACTTATACACATATTATAATTTTCCGACAAAGTGTTTGTGCTTGACCACCCTTGGCATAGGATGGCTACACCACTACTCCATTCTTTTCAATTTATATGGTTTTACTTGAACTTGAAGAGGTATGGCGTTTAAAACACAGATATATGTGTATTTTAGTAAACATTGTATATGAGCGAATTCTTCTATGTGTAGTATAGAAAATGATGGAGAGAATATTGTGTAATGTGCTATTTGTTGGACAAGGACAAGTGCAAGTGACATTGTGTGAGTGGTTTTGTGGAGAGATTGTGAATTGTTGTTGTGGTGTGCATTCATTTGCAGGTTCCGTTAGCTCCGTTAGGTGATTTTAGACTTTGGCCAGCAATGAAAATTTTGATATCAGGGTCGAAATGGAATTCTGGAAGTTGGATTAGGTTGGTGATGTCATTCCTGACTTGTGTTCAAAATTTGGGGTCATTCGGACATGATTTGATGGGTTTCAATGTCGTTTGTGAAATTTGAAAGTATAAAAGTTCTTAATCTTGAATCTGAGTGTAATTTGGTGTTTTGATATTGTTTTGAGTGATTCGAAGGCTCGAATAGGTTTGTATTGGGTTATACGACTTGTTGGTATGTTTGGTAGAGGTCCCAAGGGTCTCGGTTTTATTTTGGGTGATTGACGGAACAAGTTTGGAATTGGATGATTGTTGAAGTTGAACTCAGCTGTCATAATTGCAGCTGCAGAGTGGGAACCGTAGGTACGATTGTGCAAAAATGAAGAAGGATCCACACATACGATCAAGGCTGTAGTGGACTGGGACCGCAAGTGCGAAGGATTGGTTGCATCTGCAAGCTCGCAGGTGCGAGACATTGGATGCGGATGCAGAAGAAGGGAGAATGGCAAGTTCCACAGAAGCAGAAGGATGTGTAGGTGCAATTTTGAAGATTTAAGTGGTTTTCGAAGGTGCGAGTAAATGACCGCAAATGATTTTCCGCAGGCGCGGATATATGGCCGCAGGTACGGAAGACTTGGGCAGAAAGTATAAATAGCACTTTCGCGAATTATGGTTCATTTCCACCATTTTCAAGTTGGTTTTTTGAGCTTTTGGAGTGATATTGACGGGAGATTCAAGGGGTTTTCAGAGAGTTTAGTTGCTTGAGCTCTAGTAATCTTATCTATGATATTTTCCCGTTGTTTTAATTAATTAGTGGATATTAGAGATGGAAATGATAGGGTAGGGCTTTGGATTTTGGAGAGTTTGATTTGAGGATTTCTAGGACCAAATGTTGTCTGATTTCGATAAATTTTGCATGTATGGACTCGTGAGTGAATGTGCTTTCTAGTTTTGAAAATTTTGTCGGATTACGGGACATGGGCCCGGGGATCGGGTTTGAGTGGATTTTGGGATTTTTGTCCACTTAAGTAATTTTTCTTGTGAAATTGGTTCCTTGGCCTATATTGATTGCATTGTATTGGTTTTGGCTAGATTCGAGATGTTTGGAGGTCGGTCCGAGAGGAAAAGGCATCGCAGAATAGGATTTTGGATTGATTGAGGTATGTGATGCTTCCAAACTTGGTTTTCAGGGTTCGAAACCCTGAACTATGTGTGATGTGATTAGTATTGAGGTGACGCACATGACAAGTGACGGGTGTGCGGGCGTGTATCGTGAGAATCGAGACCTAGTTCATTAAATTGCATCATTTAGTGACTCTTGCTTGCTGATATCCATGTTTCCATCATGTGACTAAGTAAATGAGCTGTAAATCATGATAAATATCATGTTAAGGCTTTACTCCAATAGCGTTGGGATACCTAGTGATCGTTTCTTGATGTCATCTCACTAGTTTCATTGATATTATGTGCTCAGTCTTATTCATGCATCTCAAATCATGTCGCAGTCTAAGTTGTTATTTATTGGAACATCATATCATTGTTCCGAGCTATTTTTCATGGCAATGGGAGCCCTTGTATGAGATTGGAGAGTGATGAATTAGTGAGGCCAAGATCATGATTATGAGTGACAGTTATGGGATCGGGCTATAGGTCGCAGCGGTTATGTTGATGATTATGATAGCGCTTGGGCTGTGGAAGCCCCTCCGAAGTCTGTAACATACCCCCAATGAGCGCAGATGATATTATTGATGGATGGATTTCCCTGGACATTAATTTGTTTGAAGTACTGATATCTGGAGATGAATTTCTCCACATGGTTGATTACCTTTTTTCCTCGATACCGAGTGATTTATAGTCAGCATTGAGTATGTTCCAGGATGGATTTCCCTGGGCCGAATGGCCATATGCAGTACCTAGTGGTTGAGTGTGTGTGTGTGTGTGTATATATATGGATATCTTCTCAAGGGTTGGATTTCAAAGGGTTGGATTAACTTTTTTCCTCGGTACTAGTTGACTGCAGTCAGTGTTGTATATGTTCCGGGATGGATTTTCTTTGCCCGAATAGCCATATGCAGTACCGAGTTGTTGAGCACTTGAGAGTGGGAGCACATTGTGCATTTCATACATTCTGTGCATTGGCATATAGAATTTAGCTGAGCTTTATATCTCATGCAGATCTGTATTTATTTTACTATTTAAGTTGTATACTTGAATTGATAGCATGCCTACTTTTCCTCCACAGTTTACCCCCTGCATGTGCAGATCCAGGTATCTCTAGCCATGGTAACGGTTGTGGATTTACTCAGCAGCGGATCATCAGAGATAGCGAGGTAGCTGCCTGGTGATCGCAATCCTGCTTCTCTCCTTCTTTCTCTTCCCTTTAGAGTATTTTGGTTATTCTCTGACTATGTTAGTCTTGCTATTTTTAGAACAATTTGTAATAGTTGCTCATGACTTTTGATGCCCCCATGTTGGACTTTCTTTTCCGCACTTTTGTCATGATTTGAACTCCTTTATGATGGTTTTATCGTAAATAGTTTTAGAAATATCTTTGAAATGAAAATATCGATTTGTTTTGATAATGTGTTAGCTTTCCTAATACAACGATAGGCACCATCACGACAGGGTTGGCTTTTGAGTCGTGACATATGGGACGACCCTACACATATAGAGAAGATAATATCTTAAAGAGGTTACCTGTAAGTTATAACACAGAAAAATAAATGAAAATACTACCACGCATTAAAAAATAATGGGAACCTGCGTTAAGTTTTTATGAGCGGCAGCTTTTTCTTGAAACTTCTCCCTCCTTTATATATATTTGTCTTCCTCAACAGAGAATGAGGCTAACAAGTGATTCTCCCTAAATTAAGAAACAAAACGTGATAAACACAAATAAGGTATTTAGTTTGTGAACAAGAATTTCGTTTCTACGAGAGATGAAGTCGGATTCGAGTAACTGATTGGAGCATTTTTCACAAAAATATCCAATGTTTTTAACAGGAACACAAATTTGATATCCCCGTTACTCGCTTTTAATCATCATTTATAAAAGGGGCAACCTTTCAGGAAAGTGCTCCTTTTTTTCTCTATAAATAGAAAAACATCCTAAAAGTAGCGAATTCAATTTGCACGCATGTTTTAAGGCTTTGTTGTATCTTGATAGAACATTACTTGTCATCCGCAAAATACATACAAGCAATAACTATTGAAAGATAGTGATTTTTCACGCCTCCAAGCTTTTAAATCTCCGTTATTTACCTATTTTTCTTGCAGTTAGAAGTGGTAATATAGTGGTGCTGGTTCAGGTGGTTAGTATGGTAGTGACTGGCAATGGTATGTGATGACGGTGGTGCTAGTGATGGTTGGCGACGGAGCGTTTTACTTCCCAAGAACCAGGAATGTTGACAACAGGTAAATTAATAGAACTATAATTTTATAATTAGAAATTAAAATATTAAAAAGATACCATTAAATTTCTTACTAATAAAAGTAAGCATAAAACCAAAGGAAAGAGAGAGCCTAAATGATTTGTAATTTGTAGAGCTTTTGTTGAGATTTTTTTTGGAGAGCTTGAGTTATAAATATAAAATTAATTAATTAAGAAATCACTTTTAGTTAAAAAATTACTTTTAAGATTTTTTGTATTTCTACATAAATTTTAACTTTTAAGAGTTATTTTTATTTGATTTTTTTAGATTGAAAAAGAACTAAATAGACCACACAAGGTGCTATCTATTTTGTTTTCGCAAACAAAGGGGCAGAACTTTGAACCCGTGAATAATACATCACTTTGAACATCTTGAACCACTGAACTGTCGTACTCAACTATTTTAAAGGTCTTAAAATATAATATATAACCATATAAAATAGTATATAACTCATACACACATTATAATTTTCCGACGATAAGTTAGCGCTTGACCACCCTTGGCATAGGATGACTATACCACTGTTCCATTCTTTTCAATTTATATTGTATTACTTAAACTTGAAGGGGTACGGAGTTTAAAAAACAGATGTCTGTGTATTTTAGTAAGCACTGTATATGAGCAAACTCTTTTATGTGTGGTATAGAAAGTGATGAAGAGAATATTGTGTAATGTGCTCTTTGTTGGACAAGGACAAGTGCAAGTGATATTGTGTGAGTGATTTTGTAGAGAGAGTCTGAATCAGTGTTGCGATGTTGTGACGACCCAGCCAGTCGTCTCATGAGTTACCGCTCCATTTTCCCTATTTCAGCTTCTTTATGCTTCGTTATCCGTGTTTTGTGGTATCGGGTTGATCGGATCGAGTTCGGAATGATTTTGATAAGGTTTGAGACACTTAGTCTCTTTTAAGAAAGTTTGAGTTGGAAAAGTAAATCGGATATTGACTTATGTGTTAGAGTGCTCAGATGTAAGTCCGATGGTTCGATTAGCTTCGAGAGGTGATTTGTAACTTAGGAGTGTGATCGGAATAGGTTTTGGAGGTCTTGAATTAGCGAAGTTGATATTTTGGTTATATCTGGTTGGTAGGCGAGATTTTGATCCAGAGGTCGAAATAGAATTTCGAGAGTTGCAGTAGCTTCATTATATCATTTGGGATGTGTGTGAAAGATTTCAAGTCATTCGGGCGTGGTTTGGTTAGGTTTTTGATCAAAAGCGTATTTCGGAAGATTTGGGATTCTTAAGCTTGATTCCGATCCAAATTTGATGTTTTGTTATTGTTTTGAGTGTTCCAAAGGTTGGAACAAGTTTGAACGATGTTATGGGATATGTTGGCGTATTTGGTTGAGGTCCCAAGGGCCTCAGGTGAGTTTCGGGTGGACAATCGGATCATTTTTGTATTTAAGAAGTTGCAGATTTTTGTTCCAGCAGTTGCAGGTATTTTGTTCTTCGCGTTCGCGAAGGGCCGGGTTTTTTAAGCTATGCATTCGCGAAAGACTAGGCCATGTTCTTTAAGGCTTGTGAAGGTATTCCATCGCGTTTGCGAGTGGGTATACAGGATCGTGAAGAAAGACTTGGGTCTGATAGGTTTGAGTTCAGGTGTTCATCGCGTTCGCAAAGGGGCGAATGCATTCGCAAAGGTCAAGGAGGAAGAAGCATCACGTTCGCGACTGGCATGTCTCGTTCACGTAGAGTAAAAGGTGGTGAACGAAAGTTTTTGCTACGTGAACGAGAGGGGTTGACTGCGTTCGCGATGAAGGAAATATAGGCCTGGGCAGAATGTTTTTAAGTCATCTTGTTCGCGAATGTGGGTCTATTTTAACCCATAGCTGCTCATTTTGAGGGATTTTTGAAGGAAATTGAAGAGGGATTCAATAGAAAACGTTGTAAGGTAACAATTAACTCGATTATATTATGCTAGAAAATCATGGAAACTTAAGCTAAAAATGGAAGAACTAGGGCTTCGAATGTTGGACGTTTGATTGGGATGTGGAGGACCATTTGGGGTTGGATTTGAGAACTTTTGATATGTATGAACTTGTGGGGAGATAAGGATCCCGTTGATGTGAAAATTTCTGAGTTTCGAGAAGTGGGCCCACAGCTCGGGTTTTTGCTAATTTTCATATTTTTCATATTTTTTGATTGCTTTCGCTTGGGCTTTGTTCCCTTAGCATATTGTGACGTATTCGTTCTGATTTTGGATAGATTTGATGCGTGTAGAGGCTGATTTGAGGGGTAAAGGCATCGCGAGCCAGAGATTTAGCCGATTCGTGGTGAGTAATTATTGTAAATAATGTTCTAAGGGTTTGAAGCCTCGAATTGCACATCGTAGGGCTATATTGAGGTAACGCACACGCTTGATGATGAGCGTGGGGTCGTGCACTAGTGGGGACTATGGCTTGGTCTGTCCCGATTGATGATTTTTTTGTGTATTTGACTGAAATCTAATTGTTGTCATTATTATTTGGAGTTGAATGACATATTTGGGCTTCGTGCTAACTATTTGAACCCTTCGGGGATTTATGTCGAAATTTCCTCACTATTTTGACTTTATACTTGAACTTAGTCATGTTATTTTTCATTATTTTCAAAACTCAGCCATGTTCACATAGTTTTAATATTTAAATGATGTTTTAGGCTGAGAAACACTATTTTACAGTTGCTTGAGAGGCTTACGTGATTTTTGACTGAGTAAGGCCAAAGGCCTGTGTTGTGAGGATATCTTTTAGGTCGGGCTGCATGCCGCAACAATGATACACTGATTTGATTATGAGGTCGAGGGCCTAAGACTGTATGCCACGAGGTGGTTTGATACTGATATGAGGTCGTGGACCTGTTTATAATGCCACGAGATGGCTTGATATTTCGCTTGGGCCGTGAGGGGCCCCTCCAGGAGTTCGTACACCCCCAGAGTGCGCGGGTTCCCATTGTGACATGAGATATAGCCTGAGGGGCTGATATTGTTCTATGTGATAGCCCAGGGGCTGGTATTTTTCTATGTGATTGCTCGAGGGGCTGGTATCGTTCTATGTGATTGCTCGAGGGGCTGGTATTGTTCTGAGATACGGCCCGAGGGGCAGAGTTGTTGACATTGTGCTCGAGGGGTGAACCTTTATGTGTTTATCTTTCATATTTACTTGTCATTCACCTGTTAAACTATGGTATTTGTTCCCGAGGGGCGAATTTTTGTGCTTATCTGCACTAACTATTTTGCATTCATTTGTGAAGTTTAAACAACGCAAAGATGCTTTAAGGGATTTTTTACAGCTTCATTGCTTTCTTACTGGAATTTGAAATGCTTCTATACAGTATCTTGATAAGCCTTACGTGATTTTTTACCACTCAGTCTTTATTTATGATTGTTACTCACTAAGTAGGAGTACTCACTTTACTCCCTGCACCTTGTATGCAGATTCAGGTATTTTCCAAGCTTGGTGGCAGTTGTCATTGGAGTTAGCAAGGTAGCTGCCTAGCGATCGTGGCTCTGCTTTCTCCCTCTGTATTCCTCCGTATGTATTATTGCAATTTTTCCAACCATTTCGGTGTTGATGTGACTAGACAATTGTAGTAGATGCTCATGACTAGTGACACCCAAGTTTGAGCTCTATTTGGGTTGTACTTACACATTGTTATGATATTATCGGTTGTTTAGCATCATTAAATAATGTTTTAGCCTGGTTTATTACTATTTAGCTATTTATCTTCGAATTGGAAATGTGTCGGCTGGCCTTTTCTTCATGAGAGGCGCCATCACGACCGGGTCTGGATTTAGGGTCATGACAATTTGGTATCAGAGCCTAGGTTACATAGGTCTCACGAGTCATGAGCAGGATCAGTAGAGTCTCGCGGATTGGTACGGAGACGTCTATATTTATCCTCGAGAGGCTGCAGAACCTTTAGGAAAAACTTCACATTCTATATATACTTATCGTGCATCCTTGATTCAGCTTGAAATGTAACTCTTGAAATTCCTTCCATGCATTTGTATGCGCAAACGAGCGCTCAGTATCAGATGTGCATCGATGGCTTGTGATTCCCCGATCAAGGGGTGAGATATGATCTCTGTGTGTTGATGTTGGGCCAGTCTGGAGGACTTGAGGATGTATTTTTTGCCTACACCTTAAGCACCGAGGTGCTGATTGTGCGAGCAAGTGTCTTTGAATTTATATGTTCGGTATTTTTCCCTATTAGTGGAATTAATGATTGGATGGCTATGTATTGAGAATATCAGTGCTGCGAGATGTATTCGTATGATTTAGAAGTGACGAGAAAGGTCTGCTGGAGTATAGAAGAACTATTAGGTGCTTGATTTCCATCTTGATTCGAGTTATAGCCACGAGTTATGGGCGCATGAATAATCTTTTCATGTCCCCTAGTTGGGAGTGGAGTAAATTTCATGTTGCGGTATGAGTTTAGACTCAGGAAGACTAAGTGACTGTTTAATTTGTATGACGGTGGAAGGTATACAGAAATGTTAGTTTGAGGCGAAGCAGGTGGGTTATCTCCTGCGGAGTGTTCTGAAGTTGTGTGATCCTTATGTTGTCTGTTAGAAGATCTCATTTACAAGTGAAATATGCATGTTAAAATTTAAATTTTGGGTCGCTCAAGAGAGTCAATTTAGCTTCTACGAGGGTGAATGCGAGAAATGTAGAATATATGAAGTACCAGATGGTCTGTGTTCCACGAGCTTATGAATGATTGAGTTAATCTCACTATAGTATTATGGCAGCAATAAGGTATGTGCATTATGAGTTATTGTATGTGTTTTGATCCATGGCTTCGAGCCAAGTGGGGGATTTTGCTATTGATTAGCTGATTGCACAGTTATGTGTTATGCTGGTTCCGGTTTAAGGCATGTTAGTGAATCAGTTTTGGTTGCGGAGACTGAGCCCGAGATGGCTTGAGTAAAGGAAAATTTTTGACTAAGGTAAGGTTATATGATGCAGTGTCAAATGTGCCAATGAGGCACCGGTTGTCCAGTTCTGTTAATTAGATTAATTGCGGTTCGAGTAGAGTGGATGACTCCGGAAAATGGTTCTATCGTGTTCAAAATTTTATATGCAATAATTGGAGGCTTTCAAGTTGTATTTCATAGGAAGATGGCAAGACTTGTGGTATTTTCTATATTAATTATGGGATTTTTATATATTAGTATCGGGAAGGTGAAGGTAATGGCTTTGGATTCCCAGTAAGTCCTTTCAGAGTAGGTATCTTGAATATGGTGCTTTGGTAATCATTTAAAAGAGTATTCAGTGGGTTGTGAGCCTTAGGCTATATGGTATTATGCTTGGGCCTTGTGTGGTAAGTTTGGGTTGAGGAACTGTAATGTTATAGCAAGAAGGAGTATCAAGTGAAGGTAAATCAGAAGGCAACTCAGATAGATAGGATATCTTAGTAGTATTCCATATCGGTATGGTAAGGATATGATTAGTTCTTCGGGTGTTTACAAGGTAATGAGTTCATACAGGTGCTTCGTGCCAATGATTTTGGGTCTTAATGGTCTGCGTAACCTGGAAGATTCAGAAGGATTCAGTCCTGACGATTTAATTTTGTGCCAGTGGAAATACAGAGAGTTCTTGATGGTTTCTACCACGGTTAGAAGTGTATATTTTTGGCGAGCGTGAGAATCATATGATGTGTAATGATTTTTCTTCTAGGTGGGATCAATGGAAAGTTCTTGACTAGTTGAGTTCGTAGATGTTTCTGGCTCGGAAGGGAGACGAAGTTCTCATATTACCCTAAGATGGTATGGTATATGAGATATATTGCGGAGGATTGAGATTTACGTGTGCAAGGTTACGATTCAGTTCTGAATAGAAGGTCATAAAATTCTTAAGCAGCACGGGTAGTTTCAGATAAATTAGAGAAAAGAGCTTCAAATGACTAAGGGAATGATATTTAGATGATTAAGAAAATGCTATTGCTAATTGGGGTAATTTGGCAAGGGAATATTTTTCAGGAAAAGGCAATGTGATTAAGTTGATGGTACTTCGGTAGTATTACAGCACTTTCTTGTTTGATTGACTATTGATATTTGAGGTTGCCTGGTGGTACAGAAGAATTTTAGAGTATCTCTCAGGGAATGACTGGGATTAGGTATGGTGATTCATGTACTATATAGAGTTGGAGACTAGGAGTTCTCATATTCAGGTTATGTTGTGATTGCAGGTCGCGTGTATCGGCACTATTTAGTGACTATCGAGGTTGGAGACCCGAGCGGATCTTTTGTGCTTGTTATGTTAGATTTTGGATGTGATATTGGGTTCAGACTGGTTGTCTCCATGTTGTGTCATTTTAGACTATTGCGCTAAGGCAGTGCTATTGACTATGCTGGAAATGCCATGGATTAAGTAGCGTGGTTCAATGGATTATGTTATAGTAGAGTGGTTTTATATTTGAAGACCCAGCGGATGGCTGGGAAGGATTGTCTTTCTATTTGGGCTCTCGTGATGGGTTTTAAAGCTGAGGCTCCTCATATTGATTCGGTTCCGGAGATGAGGGACTTTTCAAATCTGTTTTTTGTAGCCGGGCATGTCGCCGGGCAAGGTTGTTGATTTCGGTATTGATTTGATTCCGGGCACCGTATCGTATGGCATCGGCAGAGTTTAGGGAGTTGAAGGAGCAACTTCAGGATTTTCTTGATAAGGAGTTTGTTGTCAGGCCAATGTGGATGCCTGTTCTATTTTGAGTCGGTTTGGTTGGCTCCGGATTTTATTTTTGAGGGATGTGTTGATACAATTTTTATTGAGCTTATCAGTAATCTAGGAAGGTCTATGAGTTACCTTTCTATGTTGCGAGATGTTATGATTTGTTGGTTATGGGCACATATGGTACGGTTCATTTGGGGTCTCATAGTGGAAGTCGAATGTGAAGAGTAATTGGGTGTTGCTCGATGAATGGCGAATCGATTATGTCCTATCGGGTTGCGTGGTATATGTTATTTGACTCACCGTGGGTGTGATGATTTGCTTTGGTTCCAGAAATCAAATTCCACGTGGTTTTCGACTTCGAGCATAGTGACTTTAGGTGTTTCGTGTAGAGTAGTGTTTGGGTAGGATCGCACATTGCAACGAAGTTATGTGGAGATATGACCTCGCGGGTTAGATTCATATGTTCTATTTCTATAATGTGAGACAGGTTCTCAGCCTTGTGTTGTGGTGGTACTGGTGAGCTTGAGGTACAACTCTTTCATTTGAGTCAATTTTCATGATTAGAGTATGTTCGGACCGTTGCTTGTTGGTGCGTGTATTATGCCAGCTGTGGCTTAGGCTTGTATTGATGTGTCATCTCACCATAGTAGTGTGTTGGATCAAAAGAAATCGTTGGGACCATTAATGAATATGAATGGATTTGATTTCAGCATGTTGGAAGGATAATATCGAGGTTCAACTCAGAAAATTGCTATGGTAATTGCTAAGGAGAAGTGGCTTCATGAATGGTTGATCTAAGAAATGGTTATGGCTCACTACGTGTTTAGTTATCATTGGTAGTATATATATAAAAGTGTTGGAATGGAACTTTAGTTGATAAGAGGTTTTCTACTGGTATTCGAGTGTTATGTGCAGTTGCTGTGAATGGGAGTTATCGCTACATGTGTTTGAGTTATGTGGTATATCATATAATTGCACCTGAGGTTACAGGCATGGGTTATTACAGCTAGTTCGGGCATGTTCAAAGTATAGGTGTGAGGTTTTGATCGTATTAATGGTTTCAGAAGTGAGAATGTGGTTATATGGTTTATGGGCTAGATTGGATTGTGTAATTTCAGTTATAATGCGTTATCAGACCTATATGAGATAGGGTGACATGGGATCACCCCCGGGTATATGCATGGTAAGGTTATTCAGCGATTGGTTGGCTTTTGTAACATCTCCGAGAATGTTCGAGGACGAATGCTTGTTTGAGTTGGGGAGGATGTGATGACCCGGCCAGTCGTCTCATGAGTTACCACTTCGTTTCCCATATTTATACTTCTTTATGCTTAGTTATCCGTGTTTTGTGGTATCGGGTTGATCGGATAGTGTTCGCAATGATTTTGATAAGGTTTGAGACACTTAGTCTCTTTTAAGAAGGTTTGAGTTGGAAAAGTCAATCGGATGTTGACTTATGTGTTAGAGGGCTCGGATGCGAGTTCTGATGGTTCGATTAGCTTCGAGAGGTCACTTTTGACTTTGGAGTGTGATCGGAATGACTTTTGGAGGTCCGGAGTAGAATTAGGCTTGAATTGACGAAGTTGATATTTTGGCTATTTCCCGTTGGTAGGTGAGATTTTGATCCAGGGGCCGGAATGGAATTTCGAGAGTTGTAATAGCTGTGTTATGTCATTTGGGATGTGTGTCCAAATTTTAAGTCATTCAGGCGTGGTTTGGTTGGTTTTTTTATCAAAAGCGTAGTTCAGAATATTTTGGGATTCTTAGGCTTAAATCCAATGTAAATTTGATGTTTTGATGTTGTTTTGAGTGTTTCGAAGATTGGATGAAGTTTGGATGATGTTATGGGATATGTTGGCATGTTTGATTGTGGTCCCGAGGGTCTCGGGTGAGTTTCGGGTGGTCAATCAGATCAGTTGCAGATTTTTGTTCCAGCAGTTGTAGGCATTTTGTTCTTTGCGTTCGCGAGTGGGACCTCGCATTCGTGAAGGGTCAGGAGAGGAGGCATCAGATTTGGCCTTCGCATTCATGAAGTGCCAGGTTTTGTAAGTTACGTGTTCACGAGAGCCTAGCCGCATTCATGAAGTCTTGTGAAGGTATTGCATCGCGTTAGCGAGTGGGTATACGAGATCACGAAGAAGGATTTGGGTCTGATGGGTTTGAGGTCAGGTGTTCATCACGTTCGTGAAGGGGCGACCGCGTTCGAAAGTCAAGGTGGAAGAAGCATCACGTTCACGACTGGCATGTCGCGTTCGCATAGAGTAAAAAGTGGTCAACAAAATTTTGTGCTACGCGAACGCGAGCGGTTGACCGGGTTCGCGATGAAAGAAAATACATGCCTCGGCAGAATGTTTTTAAGTCGTCTTGTTCGCGAATGTGGGTCTATTTTCACACATAGCTACTCATTTTGAGGGATTTTTGAAGGATATTGAAGAGGGATTCAAGAGAAAACGTTTGAAGGTAAGAATTTCGGACCTAAAACTCGATTATATTATGAAATCCACCTAGAAAATCATGGAAACTTAAGCTAAAAATGGAACTAGGGCTTCAAATTTTGGACGTTTGATTAGGGATGTGGAGGACCATTTGAGGTCGGATTTGAGAACTTTTGATATGTATGAACTCGTGGGGAGATAAAGAACATGTTGATGTGAAAATTTTTGAGTTTCAAGAAGTGGGCCCGTGGCTCGGGCTTTTGTTAATTTTGGGACTTTTGGTATTTATTGATTGCTTTCGTTTGGGCTTTGTTCCCTTCGCATATTGTGACGTATTCGTTTTGATTTTTGATCGATTCAACACGCGTGGAGGCCGATTCAAGGGGCAAAGGCATCGCGAGCTAGAGATTTAGCCGGTTCGAGGTGAGTAATGATTTTAAATGATATTTTGACGGTTTGAAACCTCGGATTGCACATCATAGTGCTATAATGAGGTGATGCACATGCTTGATGATGAGCGTGGGGTCGGGCACTAGTGTGGACTATGGCTTGGTCTATCCTGATTGATGACTTTTTTGTGTATTTGACTTAAATCTATTTATGTCATTATTATTTGGGGCTAAATGCCATATTTGGGCTTCGTGCCAACTATTTGAATCCCTCGGGGATTTATGTTGAAATTTCTCACTGTTTTGACTTTATACTTGAAGTCAGTCATGTTATTTTCCACTATTTTCAAAACTTAGCCATGTTCACTCAGTTCTAATATTCAAATGATATTTAAATGATGTTTTGGGCTGAGAAACACTATTTTACTATTGCCCGAGAGGCTTATGTGATTTTCGACTGAGTAAGGCCGAGGGCCTTTATTGTGAGGATATCTTTTGGGTCGGGCTGTACGCTGCAGCGGTGATGCACTAATTCGATTATGAGGCCGAGGGCCTGAGACTGTACGCCACGAGGTAGCTTGATATTGATTATGAGGACGAGGGCCAGAGACTGTACGCCACAAGGTGGCTTGATATTGATATGAGATCGAGGAACTATTTATGATGCCAAGAGATGGATTGATACAACGCTTGGGTCGCAAGGGGCCCCTCCCGGAGTTTGTAAACCCCAACTGACCGCGGGTACCCATTGTGATGTGAGATATAGCCCGCAGGGCTGATAGTGTTTTGTATGATAGCCCGAGGGATTGGTATTATTCTATGTGATTGGCCTAGGGGCTGGTAGCGTTCTATGTGATTGCGCGAGGGGCTGGTATTGTTCTGAGATACAGGCCGAGGGGTGAAGTTGTGAACTTTGTGCCTGAGGGGCGTACCTTTATGTGTTTATCTTTCATATTTACCTGTCATTCACCTGTTAAACTATGGTATTTGTGCCCGAGGCACGGATTCCTGTGCTTATCTCCACTAACTATTTTGCATTAATTTGCGTAGCTGTTGAAAAACTCATTTTCAAAGAAGTTTAAACTAAGCTAAGATACTTTAAGGGATTTTCTACAGCTTCATTGCTTTCTTACTGGATTTTGAACTGCTTCTATACAGTATCTTGATATGCCTTACGTGATTTCTTACCACTCGGTCTTTATTTATGATTATTACTCATGAAGTTGGAGTACTCACTTTACTCCCTATAGCTTGTGTGCAGATTTAGGTATTTTCTGAGCTTGGTGGAAGTTGTCATTGGAGTTAGGAAGGTAGCTGCCTAGCGATCGCGATTCTACTTTCTCCCCCTTTATTCCTCCTTATGTCTTATTGCAATTTTTCCGAACATTTCGGTCTTGGTGTGACTAGACAATTGTAATAGATGCTGATGACTAGTGACACCCCGATTTGGATTATACTTCCGCATTGTTATGATATTATCGGCTGTTTAGCATCATTAAATCATATTTTAGCCTGTTTTATTGTTGTTTAGTTGTTTATCTTCGAATTGGAAATATGTCGGCTGGCCTTTTCTTCATGAGAGGCGCCATCACGACCGGGTCTGAGTTTAGGGTCGTGACAGGTGTGCAGGGGCGGAAGGGGGTTAATCCGAACCCCCTTCGCCGAAAAATTACACTGTATAGATAAGGCAAAATCAATTTTTTACCTCTATATATTGAGTTTTGAATTCCTTTGACACAGCCCATACGTGTATCTAGTGGTTAACGGGGTTTAAAATCTTTGGTGGAAGGTCATAAGTTAAATTCCACTAAAGATCCTACCTCCGCCACGGGCGGTGTGCATTCATTTGCATGTTCTATCTTTTCTTTTTTAGCTAAGTCGAAAAGATACGTATTAAGCAGGAGATTTAAAGGGAGTTGTTACAGGCTCTATCTAGTCGTACTGGGGAATTAAAATTATTTGTCCTTGTCTAGTTTTCAGGATCCTACCATGTTTATGTCTGTGAGAATTATCTGAGAGTGATTATGAATGAAGTTAGAGGGGGAAAATGTGAGTGGAAATTAAAAATCCAAGGTGACGTGTGTCGTGTGAATTTGTTAGAGAAATAAGAAGGAATATTTTAAGAGGCTAAAAACCATTGGATTCCTTTTTTGTGTCTTTCATATTTCTTTTCAAAAAAAGAAAAGAAAATCACTAATTAACTAGGCAAAGATGTGCAACTGTTTTCTGCGATCTTCAATTTTTCTAAAAGATAAAATTTACAAAAATAACTCAAAATCTCAAATATTAAAACGAAACATAAAGAAATAATTTAACCTTAATAATGTAAAAACAAGAGCGAGGTCAAATCACAATGTTGGTAGTTGGCAATGGTTGTATAGCGGTGATGGTTAGTGTTAAACCTCTGCCACTTTGAGCTCAGCTTGACAACAAGAGTGTTGTCATGAGGCAGCAAGAGTATTGCAAGATAGGTGTGCGAGTAGCACCAAAGTCAAAAAGGAAAACGGGCAAGTGATGGCCAACGCTTTGACGGAGGTAAGGTAGCTTGGCAAGGGCTTGACAATGAGTTGCAGGCTAAGGGTGACACTTGATTATGGAAAAGGCATCAAGGCATGAGGCAGTGATGCCAAGACAAGCCAAAAACGGATAGGCAAAGGCAAGCAAATATGCAACGGGAAGGCAGTTTGCCTAAATTAATCGAAGTCCAAAGTTACTGAAATTTTGGCCGAGTGTTGGAGTAGGCTGAAGTGAAGGAGAGTCTTGGCTGCCGCGTGGGCTATTTTTGTGAGACATAAAATGCGCTCGTGACAATTGGTATCAGAGCGGAGCAAATTCGTGGCGGATACATGACGTGTAGTGGCAGATTTTGTGGTCTTGTTCGAGAACATAGCTGGTGGTAACAATGAACTGCAAGAAAGGCTAATGAAACTGGAAGCGTTGGTGGGAAATGTTCTTGAAGGTGAAGAACTTCAGTCTCTCGTGACTAGACTTGCATTTATTGAGGCATAAATGGCAAGGCTTAGTCGATAAAATGCATATCTGAAGGCCAAGACAGTGGTGCTGCGACGTGCTATGGGCGAGGATGCTCCTCAACGTGGTGCTAAACGTCTCAAGGTGAGAATTCCTGAACCTAAGGCATTTGGAGGTGCAAGGAGTGCACGTGAATTGGAGAATTTTCTTTGGGATATGGAGTAGTACTTTCATGCTATTCGTGTGCAAGACGAAGAGGAGAAAGTACTCTTGACTAGAATGTATTTGAGTGATGATGCTAAGTTATGGTGGCACACTCGTGTGTTTGAAGATGAAAGTCTTGGTAGACCAAAGATTGAGTCGTGGGAGCGGCTTAAAAAGGAATTGAAGGATCAGTTCCTTCCTAGTAATACATCTTGGTTTGCTAGGGACAAACTAAAAAAGTTGAAACATACCGGATCAATTAGAGCATATGTGAAAGAGTTCACATCTTCGATGTTGAGCATCAGCAACATGTCGGAAGAATACAAGTTGCACAACTTCATGAGCAGGCTACAACCATGGGCACAACTTGGGTTGCTAAGGCAGAATATTTAAAACCTCGCAAGCGTTGTGGCTGCGGCGGATACATTGGGCCATTTTCACATGAGTGAGGAGATTTTTGCTTCAAAATACAACGACGGAAAGAAGGACAAGGCGAAGGAGTGGAAGAAATTTGAAAGTGGCAATGCACATGAAGATAGAGGGAAGGGAAAGCAAGAGGCTGGAACTTCAAAGAGCAAGGAGAAGGGCAGGAAATTCAGTGGTTGTTTCCTTTGTGATGGACTACATCGAACAAGGGACTGTCCGAACAAGGCGTTGTTAAATGCAATGACTGCTGTGGAGAAGAGGGTTGTATTGGAGGCATTGAACAGTGACAAATAAGCTGTTGGTGTCAATGCAATTGTAGCTGAAGAGAGAGAAGGTCAAAGGGCATTGCTTGTCAACCCGTTAGGACTCATAAATTGATTTGACCTCGACGAGGACGTCGAGTTTCAAAGGGTGTGGATGGTTTATTAGACCTCCGCCACTTTGAGCATGGCTTGACAACAAGAGTGTGAGGCAACAAGAGTGTTGCAAGATAGGTGCGCGAATAGCACCAAAGTCAAAAAGGGAAATGGGCAAGTGATGGCCAAGGCTTTGACGGAGATGAGGTAGCTTGGCAAGGGCTTGACAATGAGTTGCGGGCTAAGGGTGACACTTGATTATGGCAAAGGCATCAAGGCATGTGACCTCCCCACGTTGGACTCAACTTCCAGAGTTGATTTCCCGAGGGTTCTAAGTCCCTTCATCAAAACCAAGTCTCCTACTTTGAAGTAATGAAGATTGGATCTTCGATTATAGTATCTTTCCAGCCTCTATTTCTGATCCACCATCCTTATGTGTGCCAAGTCCCTGCATTTATGAAGAAGATCTAGCTTCACTAGAAATGCATCATTACTCATTTCTTGGTTTCCTTTGGAAAACTGTAAGGTTGTTTCCCCTACTTCCATTGGGGTCAAAGTTTTCGTACAATATACAAGGGAGAAATTATGTCTTTCCCTTGATTGATTTCGCTGTCGTCCAGTACGCCCATAACACACTTGGTAATTCTTCCACTTGCCTTTAGCAGCTTCTAACCTTTTTTGAGGTTTTGGATAAATACTCTTTTAGTTGATTCCGCTTATTCATTAGCGCTTGGATAATATGGAGAGGAGTTAATTCTTTTGATTTTAGATCTTCGAGAATTTTTTGATGTTGGAGCCTATGAACTGCGGTCCAATATTGTAGAAAATCACTTTCGGTATTCCAATGTGACAAATTATTTGTTCCCAAAGGAAGTCGATCACTTTGCGCTCCTCAGTATTTTGGTAAGGTCCTGCTTCAACCCATTTAGTGAAGTAATCCATTAAAATTAAAAGAAATCTTGCCTTTCTCGGACCTGGTGGTAGCAAATCTGCTCTATCCGTCGCTAATTTCATGAATGGCGATGAGGACAATACCGTGTGCAATACTTCTGACGACTGGTGTACCAAGTGTGCATAACATTGGCATTTGTCACATTTTTGCACAAATAACTTTGTGTCGTGTTCCATCTGACGCTAGTCGTATCCTGCTCTAGCTAGCTTTAGTACCAACGAATTTGCACCTAAATGGTTTCTGTAAATTCCTTTATGGACTTCTCTCATTACGTAGTCCGCCTCGCAGGATCCTAAATATCGGGCCAATAGGCATTGGTAGGATCTTTTATATAATTGTCCACCTATGAGGTAGTAGTGAGCCACTTTGGTGCGTAGTGCCCGGGATGCCTTTTGGGCAACTTGCTATGCCGAAGATACTCGATGAACTCGTTTTAACAATCCGAGACCATGTTGGTTGTATTTACTTCACAATAGACGTCAACATCTAGCATCGAATGATAAGTGGAAAAACAGTACCAGAGTCGGTTCCTTTCATCTTCGTGGACAACCCCAAATTGGACAATGTATCCTTCCACGTTCTCTTCTTCAGAATGTGTGATCGACCACTCTTTTAATCATGTAAGCGAAGTTTGAACTTTAACCTCATACTATTGATTGCATTCCAGTTTTACATTGAAAATCTCTTACACTTGGTTTACTACCAGCTGGGAATCACATTTGATCTCAACGACCTCGGACCCAAGTCCGTAGGCCAGCTCGAGTCCTGTAACCAAAGCCTCAAACTCGGCTTCATTATTAGTTAACGGAACAGTTTTGACGGCATGCCTCAAGTTTTCCATTAAGGGCGTCATTAGAACTACCCCAAGCCCAGAACTTTTCATACTGGAGGCTCCATCCGTGAACAAGGTCCAGACTCCAGATGTCATTATTGACACCAACACTGCTTCTTCAACAGCTTGGGGCAATAACCCGAGATTGAAATCGTCTACAAAGTCGGCCAAAACTTATGATTTGATCACAGTCCTAGGCTTATATCAATAGGAACCTTACTAATTTTAACCGCCCATTTGGTCAATCGGCCTAATAACTCAGACTTGTAAAGAACATTCTTAAGGGGAAAGGTCGTCACAAAAGCTATCCGGTGACACTAAAAAAAGAGCCTAAGCTTTCTATATGTGACTATGAGAGCTAAGGTAATCGTTTCGAGGTGAAGATAATGACTCTCCGATCCTGACAAAATTTTACTAACACAATAAACAGGAAATTACGTACCTTCATACTCCCGGACTAGAACACACTTACCGCTACTTCTGAGATCGCTAGGTATATTAGCAATTATTTACATTCCCCCGACTTTGATAATAGGTGGAGCTTGATAGATAATGTTTCAGTTCATTCAACGCTTGTTTACATTTCGGAGTCCATTCAAAATTGCTTTTCTTCTTCATAAGTGAGAAGAAGTTATAACATTTTTCTGAGGATTGAGAAATGAACCTGCTTAAACTGGCCAGTCTTCCGGGTTAGCCTTTGTACTTCCTTTATGCTTGCAAGTTGATCCGGGATGTCTTTGATGGCTTTGATTTTGTCGGGATTTACCTCGTTCCCTCTCTATGAGACGAAGAAAAATAAGAACTTACTGGAGCCAACCCGAACACACATTTTTTTGGGTTGAGCTTCATGTTATGCTTCTCAAGATATCGAAGGTCTCTTGGAGGTACTTTACATGATCACCTATATTTAAAGACTTGACCAGCATGTCATCTGTGTACACTTCTATTGTTTTACCTATCTGTTTTTCGAAGATGTTGTTCACCGGCCTCTTATAAGTGGCTCCATCATTTTTAAGCTCGAAGGGCATCGCGTTATAATATTAGGTGCCAAAGTTCATTATGAACAAAGGTTTTTCATAATCCTCCGGGTTCTTCTTGATTTTGTTGTATCTGGAATAGGAATTGAGGAAACTCATTAACTCGTGCTAGGCTATTGCATCAATCATTTGGTCAATGTTTGTCAATGAGAATGAGTCTTTAGGGCATGCCTTATTCAAATTGTTATAATTTATGCACATTCAGAATGTGTTAGCCTTTTTTCAAACCACAACTACGTTAGCTTACCACTCCAGATACTTTACCTCATGGATTGAACTGATGTGAAGTAGTCAAGTTACCTCTTTATTAATAAACTTATTTCTATTCTCGGCTATCGGGCGTTTCTTTTTCCTTACTGGAGGGAAGCTCAGGTCCAGGCTTAGTTTATGCACGGCCACCTCTAGAGGGATACCTGTCATATCCGAGTGGGACCATGCAAAACAATCAGCATTAGCTTTAAGAAAATTAATAAATTGTGACGAGCTCGGGATTGAGTCATATTTCTTAAGTGAAACTTCCTCTCCATGAATTCCTCGAACAAAGGCACATGTTCGATTTCTTCTGCCATGGATTTGGCCGCGTATGCCTCTTCTGGTACCTTAAAGTATTTTGGTACTTGGTGGGTCCGACAACTCCTCGCCTTTATCATTGTTACTTGGTACGGGACCAGGCATCGATTCCTATAATTGCTATTTGCCAGGCTCCTTTCCTTTGCTTAACTTGTAATACCCTTAAAGTGGCGAAATGATGTTGTTAATGAAACTGAAATGGAAAACATTAATTATATGTTGATAGAATTTGATTAACGAAGTCCATCCCCTATTTAAATATGAGTTGGTTGGGTAGTATGCATGAAACCTGCCAGGCTTGCTCAGTCGGGTTTACTCGGTTGAGCGCCGGTCGCGCTCCTCGGATTTTAGGGCGTGACACTACTATAATGTACTGATACTATGCATATATATACACTTCAACTACTGCATCTAATCTACAACCTTCTTACCTCTAAACTAACCAATCGCATAATTAGTTATAACTAACTAATTCTTCTTAACCAACTTAACTCCACTCACATGATAGGCACGTGACTACTCATATCTTCAGCACTCCCCCTCAAGCAAGATGGTGCAAACAAGTTCAGCAACCCTAGCTTTCCTATCAGTTAATCATGTTGTGCTCTTCCTAGAGCCTTTATGAACAGACCAGCCTCCTTGTCTCTAGACATCAAATATCTCGTTTTGACAATTCCTTGTTGGAGTTTTTCTATGATGAAGTGCAAGTCTATTTCTATATGTTTCGTTTGTTCGTGGAATATAGTATTTGTAGCAATATGGATTGCTGCCTTGCTATCACAGAAAAACTCCACTAGCAATTCAACCTCTGCACCCAATTCCTTGCATAACCCTTTCAAACATATGATTTCTGAGACTGCAGCAGCTATGCTCCTGTATTCAGCTTCTACTAAGCTTCTTGATTTCGTGCACTATTTCTTTGACACCCAAGACACCAAATAATCTCCTATATTCATCGCGTACCCTGTCATAGACTTTCTGGACACTGGACATGATGCCCAGTCAGCATCACAAAATGTTGTGAGTTTTGGGCAAGGCTTTGAGCTCATCAGTAGACCAAGACCTGGTGCCCCTTTTATGTACTTAACAACTCTTACTCTTGCCTTCATGTGAGACTTCTTTGGACAATGCATAAATAGGCTCAACACATGCAGTGCATAGCAAATATCTAGTCTTAACATAGTGAGGTACAGTAGTTTCCCAACCAATCTTTGTTATGGACCTACATCTGGCAGCTTCTCATCATCTTTCAGCTCCAAGTATTGGTCATATTCTGCTGTTGTAAATCTCTGATTGCATTCCATTGGAGTGGCTACTACTTTTGATCCTGCCATTCCAAGATCAGTGATCAGTGATCAATTCCATTGCAAATTTTTGTTGATTCATCAGTATCCCTTCTCTTGATCTTGCTATCTCAATTCCTAGAAAAAAATTCATCTCCCCCAAATATTTGATCTTAAAATTGCTTTGCAATATAGACTTTGCTTTTGAAATAAAGCAATGGTCATTTGTAGTTATGAGAAGATCATCTACATATACAAGAATGATCACTAGACCGGTCCCTTCCTTTTTGTAAACAAGGAATTATCAATTCCACTCTGCTTAAATCCTGAATTGATCAAAGCCTTAGACAGCTTCAAATTCCACTGTCTAGAATCTTACTTCAATCCATAAAGGGATTTATCCAGCCTACATACTTTCTCCCCTAGTTGTGAAATCCCTGAGGCAAGCACATATACACTTCTTCAGTGGGGTCACCCTGAAGGAAGGCATTGTATACGTCCATCTAATACAAGTTCCAACTGTGTACTGCTACTAGGGCAAGAACTACTCTGACCGTCACCATCTTGACAATAGGGGAAAAAGTCTCCTAGTAGTCGAGCCCTTCAATTTGATTTTACCCTTTCGCATCCAAATGAGCTTTGTATCTTTCAACTTCCCTATCTTCTTTCTATTCTATTTTGAATACCCATTTACATCTAATGGGAACTTTCCCTGTTGGCAAATGTACCAAGGACCAGGTCTCATTCTCTTTGAGGGCATTCAACTCTTGTGTCATAGATACTGCCCATTTAGGATCTCATGCTGCTTCTTCATAGCTGCTAAGTTTCTTCAAGCTAGTAATTTTGGAAAGATAAGTCTTGTACTTGACTGAAATTCCATCATGATTCAGAAAATCTTGCATGGGATACTTGCTAAATGTTTGTGGAGTCGATCTTGCCAGTGAACTATTGCATACATAGTCCTGCATCCAGGCAGGTTCTTTCACTTTCCTGCTAGATTTTCTGGGCTGGTTGTTTTAGTGTGATGGAGAAACTACTTCTGAGAATGTTCTTGTTATCTGTTGTGACTATTGTAGGTATTCAAAAACTGGTGATGGCATCAAGGGTGTTACGTATGCAGTAGGTACTGGCTAATGCTGTAATGCATATGTAAAAAACGAAGTTGCTGCTTCATGTGGAGAATCTCCAGTTGTAGATGAAAGAGAGGGTGGTGTTGTGTCATTTCTAGGAACTAATTCTATGACACCATTGGGAAAGACCTACAACTTTCCTTCTTTTAAAAGCTGGAAAGGGAAGATGTTTTCCATGAACTTTACATCTTTTCTAACAAAAAAGGAGTTAGTCAAGAGATTATATAGTTTATATCCTTTCTGACATGAAGAATATCCCATATGAACAGCCCCAGTGGCTCTTGCTTATCCCCCCCTACAAGAACTTTAGAAAAGCACAAACATCTAATGACCCTCATATGCTGTAAGGAAAGGGCTCTTCCATACATCAACTGAAATGAGGACTTCCCTGATAACACTGATACGGGAAGTCTATTAATAATATAAACTGTTGCATGCACACATTATCCCAAAAAATCTTTAGAGGCAAATGACCTTGCAGTCTAATTGCCCTAGCCACCTCCAGTATATGTCTATGATTCCATTCCACTACCCCATTCTGGTGTGGGTTATGGACATAAGAACATTGATAATTCATTCCATACAGTTGAAACAAACAGCTGCATTCAGAATTGAAGAATTCAGTCCCATTATAACTTCTCAAAATTTTGATTGTCCCTCCAAACTGAGTTTTTATTAAGGTAAAGAACTGTTTCAAGCATACAATCACATCACTCTTAAGTCTCAACAAGTAAATCCACATCACTCTAGTGTAATCATCTAAGATAGTAAGAAAAGATTTGTATCCATTGTGACTTGCTACTCTATATTGACCCCATACATCTACATGAATCAGCTCAAATGGCTTATTTGACCTACTTGTACTCTTTGGAAATGGTAATCTTCCTTGTCTAGCTAGTGGACATATTGTGCAATCTCTTATTCTATCATTGTTTACTTTGAACTTCATGTTTGGGATTTATTTCACCACTTTATCTGGGGCATGTCCAAGTCTCCCATGCTAAACCCCTAGATCCTCTTCTAATTTGGAATGATCATGCGATTGCACAGTTCCAGCCTTGGCTTTGTCCTGCTTATGCTACAGATTATACAATCCTTCAAGCTCTTTACCAATCCCCTTCACCTTCCCATTGTGAAGGTCCTGCATGATCCAAAAGTCAGGATAGAAGGACAAAAAACAATGTAAGTCCCTTGTAAGTTTAGAGACTGACAACAAATTGTATTTAAAATTTGGAATGTATAGTACATTCCTGATAATACCACATTCACCAATTCTACTTTCTCCAGTGCAAGCAATATCTAGTGAGGTACCATAAGGTAAATGAACCTTAGATTCAGACTTTAGGCTATTAGTATTAATCTTATCAAGCCATACTCTGATGTGAACCATGTGATTGGTTGCACCAGAGTCAACTATCTAGTTTTCACCTTTTGTTTTGTCAGCTAATGTAGTGGGCTTGGTCATACATGCAAAATGCTATGAATTATCACTTGTGCCTTTGTTGATCAATTTTAAAATTTGATTATATTGTTCATGAGTGAACATGATTGGATGAGGCAATGTAGGTGTTATATTTCCAACAGGTGAGTTCAGCATCTGCTGCCCTTCTTGAGATACAGCATTTGTTCCTGCCTTTCGCACGTACTGTTGCCTTCCATTTGTTGCGGTGTTA
Organism: Nicotiana glauca; assembly: GCA_026770625.1. Taxonomy (NCBI): domain Eukaryota; kingdom Viridiplantae; phylum Streptophyta; class Magnoliopsida; order Solanales; family Solanaceae; genus Nicotiana; species Nicotiana glauca. The sequence continues at coordinate 39,537 of MU735752.1, forward strand.
ACCATTGGTCTTTGTGGAAAATTGATGGCTTTCCTCCTCCTTTTGATATTATTTGGATAGCCATGTAGTTTGTAACATGTTTCTCTTGTATGTCCTTTAAAGTTACAGTAGTCACAAAACAGATTGTTCCTTCTAGGCTTATAAGTGTTTCCTGTAGTCATGCCTCCTTTGCTAGTGAACAATGCTGTACTATCTCCCATGTCTAATGTCTATGCAGGTTTTCCCATATTTCTCTGACTTTCTTTCGAAACGACAATGGAATAGGCCTTGTTGACAGAAGGTATTGGGCTCATCATCAAATTTTGACTCCTAGGTTGTGCATATGTCTCATTTAGGCCCATCAGAAATTATAGCAACCTCTGATATTCAAAATTCTTTGAGTAGTTTTTAGATTCTGGACAATCACATCCAGGACATGGCATCAAGGCATCATTATCTTCCCATAAATCTGTCAACCGTGAGAAATAGGCTAACACAGTAGAAATTCCTTGCGACAAATTTGCAATTTCTTTATGCAAAAAAAAATGCGAGATACATTGAATTTGTCATATTTCTCCTTTAAATCTGTCCACACATTAAGTGCACTTGACTTGTACACAATACCCTTGAGCAATTCCTTGCTCACAACATTCATGATCCAAGACAAAACTATTGCATTACACTTTTCCCAATGTTCATGCAATGACTGATCGAACTTATCCTTAGTGCATCGTCCATCAACAAACCCTAATATACTCTTCCCTATCAATCCTATTTTCAATCAATTCTAGCTAGCTGAATTGAAATTGAGGAACTACCCGGGGTGTCACTTTGCTGTAGAAACAGAGGGTGATGATGATCGATAGTTATAGTGGTCGTGCCTGTGCTGGTTCCTGCTGGAATTTCTTCTTTAATTTCTATGTCTATCAAACTCAAGTAGACTAAGTTTTATTCTCCACGATTCATAGAGTTTTCAGTCGCAAATTGCGAAAAAAACTGTGTGCCCTAACTTAATTGATTGAAAAGAATCACAATAAATCTACGACAGAAAATTTCCAGAAAACAAGGAATAATAGCTGCCGTGAACGCGGATCTGCCGTCCTTGCTCTAATACCATAATGAAAATGTGAGAACTTCAGAGAAGACAACAATGGCAGAAGATGCAAGAGAAGTTTCTAGAGAGAATTTCCGTTCGAGAGAAAAAATAGATTGTATTATTGAAGCTCACTACTACAATGTACCGATACTATGCATGTATATACACTTGTACCGGGGTCGGAACCAAAATAAGAGCCCAATACCACAATCTTCTAATCCATTTTCATTTCAAATTTCCATACAAATTTCAAAAAAACAATCTCTTAAAATTCATTTTTCGGGCTCGGGACCTCGAATTTTAATTCCGGGCATACGCCCGAGTCCCATATTTTTCTACGGACACTTCGAGACCGTCCAACCACGGGTCCGGATTTGTTTACCCAAAATATTGACCAAAGTCAACTTTTATCATATTAATATCAAAATTCATCATTTTTTTCACAAATAATTCATACTTAAGCTTTCCGGCTACGCGTCCGGACTGCGCATGCACCTCTAAAAACCGTTCTTCCTCGAACAGACAAAATAAAGAAGTACCTGAGTCGAGAAAAATATGCGGATAATGGCTCCACATACCAGACTCGGACTCCCAGGTCAATGCCTCAGGAGGCTGATCTCTACACTAAACACGCACTGAAGGAAAACTCTTCGACCTCAATTGTCGATCCTGGTCTAGAATAACTACCGGCTCCTCCTCATAAGACAGATCCTTGTCCAACTAGACAGTACTGAAATCTAACACATGGCTAGATCGCCGTGATACCTCCAAAGCATGGGCACATGAAACACTGGATGCACAGCTAACAAGCTAGGCAGCAAGGCAAGTCTATAAGCCACCTCTCCCACACGATCGAGAATCTCAAATGGACCGATGAACCTAAGGCTAAGCTTGCCCTTTTTCCCAAATCTCATCACGCCTTTTATAGGTGACACTCGGAGCAATACCCGCTCACCAACCATGAAAGCTACATCCCGAACCTTAGAATCTACATAACTCTTTTGCCACGACTGAGCCGAACGAAGCCTGTCCTGAATGATATTGACCTTATCCAAGGCCTCTTGAACTAAATATGTACCCAATAACCCAGCCTCTCTTGGATCAAACCATCCCACTAGATACCGACATCGCCTACTATACAAGGACTCATATGGAGCCATATGAATGCTGGACTGGTAGCTGTTGTTGTAGGCAAACTCTGCTAAAGTCAAAAATTGGTCCCACGAACCTCCAATATCGATAACACAAGCCCGGAGCATAGCCTCCAAAATCTGAATAGTCCGCTCGGACTGACCGTCCGTCTGAGGATGAAACGCGATGCTCAACTCAACTCGTGTGCCCAACTCTCACTGAACTGCACCCCAAAAATGCGAGGCAAACTGCGTACCTCGGTCTAAATGATAGATACCGGCACACCATGAAGGCGAATAATCTCCCGGATATAAATCTCAGCTAACCTCTCGGATGAATAGGAGACTGCCACAGGAATGAAATGTGCTGACTTGGTCAGCCTATCAACAATAACCCATATCACATCGAACTTCTTCCGAGTCAATGGAAGTCCAGTAATGAAATCCATGGTAATCCTCTCCCACTTTCACTCGGGAAGCTCAATCCTCAGAAACAAACCTCCAGGCCTTTGATGCTCATACCTAACATGCTGACAGTTCAAACATCGAGCCACATATACAACGATATCTTTATTCATCCTGTGCCACCAATACTGCTGCCTCAGATTCTGATACATCTTCGCGGCGCCCGGGTGAATAGAATACCGAGAATTATGGGCCTCCGCTAAGATCAACTCTCGAATCCCATCGACATTGGACACACACACTCACCCCTGCAATCTCAAAATACCATCATCATCTAAGGTCACCTTAATGGCACCTCCACGCTGCACCATGTCTCTTAGGACACATAAATGGGAATCATCAAACTGCCAATTACGGATACGCTCCAATGATGAAGAATGAGTGACCGTGCAAGCTAACACTCTACTAGGCTCAGAAATGTCTAACCTGACAAATCGATTGGCCAGGGCCTGAATATCCAAAGCAAGAAGTCTTTGGCTGACCGGAATATAAGTAAGACTACCCATGCTGGCGGACTTCCTACTCAATGCATCGGCCACCATATTGGCTTTCCCCGGGTGATACAAAATAGTAACATTATAATCTTTCAATAACTCCAACCACCTCCTATGCCTCAAGTTCAACTCTTTCTGCTTGAACAAGTACTGAAGAATCTTGTGATCGGTGTACACCTCACATGTCACACCATACAGGTAATGCCTCCAAATCTTCAAAGCATGAACAATGGCTGCCAACTCTAGATCATGAACCGGATAATTCTTCTCATGGATCTTCAACTGCCTCGAAGCATAAGCAATGACTTTGCCATCCTGCATTAATACTGCACCAAGCCCAATATGGGAAGCATCACAATAGATTGTATAAGGCCCTGAACCTATAGGCAAGACCAATATTGATGTTGTGGTCAGAGCTGTCTTGAGTTTCTGAAAGCTCGCCGCACACTCATCCGACCATCTGAACTGGGCACCCTTCTGGGTTAATATAGTCATCTGGGCTGCAATAGATGAAAATCCCTCCACGAACCGACGATAATAGCCTGCTAAGCCGAAGAAACTCCGAATCTCGGCAGTTGATGCTGGTCTAGGCCAGTTCTTGACTATCTCAATCTTCTTCGGGTCCACCTGAATACCCTCTTCTGATACAACGTGACCCAGAAATGCAACTGAACTCAACCAGAACTCGCACTTCGAGAACTTAGCATATAACTAACTATCCTTCAGAGTCTGAAGAACCACTCTAGGTGCTGCTCCTGCTCCTCCTGGCTGCTGGAATACACCAGAATATAATCAATAAAGACTATCACGAACAACTCCAAATAAGGCCTGAACACTCAGTTTATCAACTCCATAAATGCTGCCAGGGCATTGGTCAACCCAAACACATGACCAAGAACTCATAATGCCCATACCGAGTGTGGAATGTTGTCTTAGGGACATTAGACGCCCTAATCCTCAGGTGATGGTAGCCAGATCTCAAGTCTATCTTTGAAAACACCTTCGCACCCTGAAGCTAGTCTAACAAATCATCAATCCTCGGTAGTTGATACTTTTTCTTAATTTTCACTTTGTTCAATTGCCGATAATCAATGCACATCCTCATCCAACCATCCTTTTTCTTCATAAATAACACCGGCGCACCCCAAGGAGAAACACTGGGTCTAATGAAACCCTTCTCTAGCAAATCCTGCAATTGATCCTTTAACTCTTTCAACTCTGGCAGGGCCATACGATACGGCGGGATAGAAATGGGCTGAGTTCCCGGAGCTAGATCAATACAAAATCAATATCCCTATCGGGGGGCATACTCGGCAGGTCTGAAGGGAAAACCTCGAGGAACTCTCGAACAATAGGAACATAATCAATAGAAGGGACCTCTATGCTAGAATTGTGAATGTACACCAGATAAGCTAAACACCCCTTCTCGACCATGCGTTGAGCCTTCACATATGAAATAACTATACGGGTGGTATGCCCTGGGGTCCCTCTCCACTCCAAATGGGGCAAATTTGGCAAAGCCAAGGTCACGGTCTTGGCGTGACAATCCAAGATAGCATGATACAGGGATCACCAATCCATCCCTAATATTATGTCGAAATACACCATGTCTAAGAGCAATAAATCAACACGGGTCTTAAGACCCTCAAACACTACCACACAGGAACGATGAACTCAGTCGACCTCTATAGAATCACCCACCGGTGTAGATACATAAACAGGAATACCCAAAGCATCACTAGGTATAACCAGGTAGGGTGCAAAATAGGAAGAGACATACGAATACGTAGACCCAGAGTCAAATAGCATGGAAGCATCCCTATCACAGACCAGCATAGTACCTGTAATAATTGCATCTGAAGACTCAGCCTCTGGCCTGGCTAGAAGAGCATAACACAGGGGCTGGGCCCCACCTCCTCGAACCATATCTCTAGGATGATCGGCTGCTGGCTGGCCTCTACCTCTGGCGGTCCGAGCTCCACCTCTATGATATCTACCTCTACCTCTATGGCCTCTACCCCCGCTTCTAGCTGGCTGGGCGGTCTGTCGATCACCTGATGCATGTATCATAGGACGAGGACCCTGCTGCTATGACTGAGCACCCCTTAACCTCGGGCAAGCCCTCATGATGTGACCATACTCACCACACTCATAGCACCCGCATGAATGTTGCAGTTGAGAAGACTGTGACTGAACCTATCGACCTGAATGTCCGCCCCAGAAACTCTGAAGTTGTGGGGCACTGATGGGTGCTAATGGGGAACTGTGAAGCTGCTGGTCAGAATAATGCGGCTAAGAACCACGACCCTCTGAAATACCATGAGAGACCTGGAGAGCTGACTGAAATAGCCTCGGAGGATGTCCTCTATCATAAGAATCTCTACCTCCAGACGAGGTACCACTGAACCTACCTACATGACGGGGCCTCTTATCTGACATATGATCATCTCCTCTTGCAAGAGCCATCTCAACGCTATGGGCCTCATTGGCTGCCTCCTGAAAAGAAATCTCACTCCCGGCTCCCATAGCCATCTGGAGATAGATCGACTGAATAAATCCATCAATAAACCTCCGCACCCTCTCTCTATCGGTGGGGAGTATAACAATAGAATGGTGTGCTAGATCAATGAACCGGGTCTCATACTGAATAAATATCATAGAGCCCTGTTGGAGGCACTCAAACTGCCTGCGAAGAGCCTCTCGCTGAGTAACTGCAAGAAACTTCTCCAAAAACAACTTTGCAAACTGGTACCAAGTCAATTAGGGTGACCATGCTGGTTTGGATAAACAATAGTCCCTCCACCAAGTCTTGGCGGATCCTGCTAGTCGAAAGGTGGCGAAGTCGACCCCATTGGTATCCAAAATACCCATAGTCCGAAGGATCTCATGGCAGCTAAATAAGAAATCTTGTGGATCCTCTGAAGAAGTACCATTGAATGTGGTGGTAAAGAGCTTGGAGAACCTATCAATCCTCCACAAAGCATCTGCTGACATTGCCACTCCATCACCGGCCTGGGTCACAATACCCGGCTGAACTGCCACAGCTGGCTGAACCACTAGAACCTGAATTATTGTGACTCTTCCATAAATATATAGTGTTGTTGCGGCGTGCAACCCGATCCACGATTATCACTGTTTCGGCGTGCAACCAGATCCATATATAAATAACAAACCTCAACTAGTCAACAATCGCAAGTAAGGGGTAAGAGGGGTAACAACTAATGACAGCAATCCCGGTAAGGGAGAAAAATCAACAAAACCAATAACACATCCCGGCAAGGGAGTAACCCTCGACTCTTTCTCTTTCTTACATTTCTCAGTTATAATTCACTTTAACATTCGAGCCATCGCTTCAAGAGTCATTTCATATCATATACCTTCTCAATCCGTGACACAACTCGAGCCAATGCTCCACAGAGTGTAGTGATCAAAATCTCTTTCTCATGCTCTTTACAGTATATAGAAATCATCAAATAAGCATGGAAGAGTCACAACAATTCAGGATAATCTCAATATAAGGACACACAATCATGCTAGACACCAGTGTATAGATACTCGTCACCATGCCTATACACCGTACTCGACATATAGCAATTACCAAATAAGACTCTACTTGTATTCCCTCAAACCTAAGTTAGACCAAACACTTACCTCAACTTCCACGGCTAAATCAATCCACAACGGCCACTTTCCCTTTCAAATTCGGCTCCAACTCAATCAAATCTATGAAATAACGACTTTATAGTATTAATAATAGCTAAACAAATCAAACCCAATGCCTAAATATAGATTCCTAACCTTTCTTCCAAAAATTCAAAAAATCGACCCTAGGCCCGCTTGGTCAAAACACGAGGTTCGAACAAAATTCATATCCCCCATTCCCCCACGAGCCCGAATGTACAATTTGTTTTCAAATTCGAACCCAAAACGAGGTCTAAATCAAAGAAAATCAAAAAGCCTTAACTCTACCCATTTCTCCCAATTTCAACACTAGATTACATGTTTTAGGCCTAGGATTTCAATGGATGATGATAGGAAATTAAGAAAATGAGTTAGATAATACTTACCCAAAAAGATTTGGTGAAGAATCGCTCTACAAGTCGCCTAGGGGCTGTGGAGAAGAAGAGCTCGTGTGAAATTTGGAATAATCCCGTCACTGTTCTGTTTTTATGCTTTTAAAATAACTGGGCAAAAATGCCCTTCTCGTTCGCGGGAAGGGGGCCACGTTTGTGAAGGGTAAATGGATCAAGGTATCGCGAATGCGAGATGCTATTCGCGAACACATAGATAGATGGGCTGGGGTCCAAGACTTTGGCCTATGCGAATGCGAGATGGGGTACGCGAACGCGATGAAGAAGAGGTTGTTACTACGCGAACACGAGGACTAGTTCGCGAACACGATGAATAAAATGAAGGCTAAGTCTTCTGGGACAAAATGCTCTACGCAAAAGCGAGGAGGTGATGCGAGCCCGATGAAGGATGAAGCAGAAGCTTCGTGAACGCGAGAGGCATAGTACGAACGCGAAGAAGAAAATCACTATGCACCTGTTGCAGATTTCCTACAATCTTCCTTAGTCCAAAACTACCCAGAACACATCCGAAAACACTCCCGAGCCCTCGAGGCTCCTAACCAATCCCACATACTAACTCAACAACATACCACAAACTTAACCGTGAGATCAAATTGCCAAAATAATATCATATACGAGGAATCAAACCTAAAAATCATCACTTTTTCATCAAACATCTTAAACTTTCACTTTTAGATACTTAGGTCTGAAACACGTCAAATGACGTCCGATTTCAACCAAATTTCATAGAAAGTGCTTAAATCATATATAAGACTTGTACCGAGCGTCAGAACCAAAATACGAGCCTGATACCATAGTCTTCTAATCCATTTTCATTTCAAATTTTCATATAAATTTCAGAAAAACAATTTCTCTTAAAAATTAATTTCTCGGGCTCGGGACCTTGAATTTCGATTTCGGGCATACGCCCGAGTCCCATATTTTTATACGGACCCTTTGGGATCGTCTAATCACGGGTCCGGGTCTGTTTATCCAAAATATTGACCAAAGTCAACTTTCACCATATTAGTATCAAAATTCATCATTTGTTTCATACATAATTCATACTTAAGCTTTTCGGCTATGCGCCCGAACTGTACATGTAAATTGAGGTGACTAAAAATGAGGTTTTCAAGGTCTGGGAAGCACGGAAAAAAGAGAAAATAGGTTGGTTCATCACCGTATCAGAGCGGCTAATCTGGGTACCGATGGTCGACAAACAACACACCGACGACGGCGCCGGAAGTCCTCCAATTTGGAATTTCAATTGCAAACCTTCTGGAAAGCATCCAACCGGAGACTGGAATCAATTGAGGACATGAAAAAGAGGATGAATGATGAAACACAATGAAGGATGGATACAATGATGACCAAGCTTGGCCGGCAAGACGATACTCGCAACTCGGGAAGGTCCTATTTGGCAGCTTTGGGAGTATCACCAGTAGAAAGCTATCAATCATCTGTGAGTGGGGGTCTCTATTACGGTTCAACACCGGCGACTCCAATAACGGCGGTATCCTCAGGTCCTAATCAGATTTTACCTCTTCTGCCGGCCACAGGACCTATAGCTCGCACATCACTGCCTTTATACATTAATGATACAATGTCCTTGGGGTTGATGAACCTCTTGTTCTCTCACATGCTACACACGTATCCCCCACCACCCACAATAACCTTTCCTCGCCCAGCAAACATCTCTACTAGCGTATTCGTTACATTACCCTATGTCCAAACCACACTATCACAGTCCATTATCACTACGTCCACCACATTTGGATCATTTGGGTCTACTTCTGCTCGAACTCACCCACTATCCTATTTTCCTTCTTATACCACCCCTTCTAATGTACCGATTTATACCACATTGACATACTTGTAACCACAACCCTTACCCCCATGCCACCACTCACAAGGCCATTATTCTCAGCCCATACCTGCAGAATATTCTTTCAACTGCCACATTACACAGCCTATTCCAACCACCCATTTTTCTCCATACCTTTATTCATACCCTTCTACCACCCAACCCAACCGTATGCCTAAAGCTAAACTAGCCTTCCCTGATTTCGATGGAATTAATCTTCGAGGATGGATTAGAAGGTATGATAATTTCTTTGCATTGTACAAGGTTCTAGAAGAGGAGAAAATGACTTACGTGACCATTAACATTAGGGACCAAATCGACCACTGGTTCGATTCCTATTTAATATATAATGGGGGACAAGTCGGGGCCCAATTTTGTGCAGACATTTGCCTCAGATATGGCCAGGCCCAACCATTAGATGTTGTTATTGAATTTTATAGGCTTCAACAAGTAAAAGATGTTGATAGCTATAAACATCATTTTGAGGAACTGAGAGGGCCATTTCTGCTAGCCAGGCCGCATCTAGATGAAGCCTATTTCATTACTTGTTTTATTGGTGGGCTGACTGCAGAGTTATGCCCAATGGTAAAGGTGACCAACCCCCAATTCCTTTTATCTGCTTATGCCACAGCCAAATTGTATGAACAATTCCTGAAGGCACAAGCCAAATCCCACAACCCAAAACCCTTCCAAAAATCCAGCTACTACTCTTCTAGTCCAGGGCCGCATTTCCCTACTACTAGTCAAGGAGCAACCCCTACAAATCCTAAGCCTAATCCAAACACTAGCCATACAAAATAGATATCCCAAAGGAACCCCACCATTGAGTCCTTGAGAGAACGTAAATTGTGTTATAAATGTCATGACCACTACTTTCTTGGACATCGGTGCAAACAACGAACTCTAAATGCCATGGAGGGGATTAAAATTCTAGCATAAGGAAAAGAGGAGGAAGAGGTGTTTGATGAAGCCTTAGGTGGAACAGAGGAAGGGGGAGAAGTAACGTTGGCTATGCTAATGGGTTTGTCACACACACCCACCACTATCCGGATTCAAGGGTGGGTAAAAAAATATTAAGTGTCCATACTAATTGACAGTAGGTCTACTCATAGTTTTGTTGACCTCAAGATTGTGAAGCAATTTGGGTTAGCAATAGAACCACTTCACCAAGTTATGAAAGTGAGGGTAGCAAACGGGCAATTGATGCCCTGCAGCTACAACTGCCCAGAATTTTCTTGGACAATAGGAGACGAATTTTTCACCTTCAACATGGTGTTACTTAAGGCAGGAAGGAGTGACATTATATTGGGAATGGACTGGGTGGATTCTGTAACACCAATCATGCTACATATATGTCCACGTAGTATCTCATTTTTTAAGGATCACAAACTTATTACGATAATGGGTAGTGATACATAAAATCTATTGGCTGAAAGGGATGCAAGATCAATTGCCTAGCTATTACGACTGGGTCAGGGCTGCTTGTCAGCACACTTGTTAGGTATGGATGGAAGTCGAGAAAGACAGCTAAGTGAGGGTCCCGTCCAAAAGCTCCTGGAACAATTTACAGAAATTTTTCAAGAACCAAAAGGACATCCTCCAAGCTGAGGGTGTGTCCACACCTTTGAATTATTGCCAGGGAACGGAGCCAGTAAACCAACGACCTTATCGTTACTCTTATAAACAGAAGAATACAATTGAAATAATGGCAAGGGAAATGCTTGAAGACCAAATTGTAACAACCAGTACGTCCCCTTTTGCATCACCAGTGATCCTCATCAAAAAGAAGGATTCAACTTGGCAATTTTATGTGGACTATCGAAGGTTGAACGATTTAACGATGATGAATAAATATCCTATACCTATGGTGGAAGATCTGCTTGATAAATTGCATGGAGCTCAGTTTTTCTCAAAAATAGATTTATGATCGGGGTATCATCAGATTTGTATGAGACAAGGGGATGAATTCAAAACGTTATTTAAAACTCATCATGGCCTTTGGGAGTTTCGTGTAATGCCTTTTGGGTTCACTAATGCCCCGACAACATTTCAAGCACTCACACAAGGTTTTCAGTCCCTATCTTAGGAAATTTGTCCTCGTATTCTTTTACGATATTCTCGTCTACATTGCGACTCTGGAGGATCATTTTACGCACTTGCGACTAGTGTTTGAGGTTCTTAAGGAGAACCAATTCTTTGCCAAACAGTCCAAGTGTACTTTTGGGGAGGCCCAAATTGAATATTTGGGCCATATTATTTAGGGCCAAGGAGTAAGCACTGATCCAACAATGATTGAGGCAATGGTTAATTGGCCCCGTCTAGTTAATATTAAAGGACTGCGAGGGTTTCTTGGACTAACTGGGTATTATTGCAAGTTTATTAAAAATTTTGCAGCAATTAGTAAGCCCTTAACAGATTTACTTAAAAAATAAGTCTTTTCATGGAATGAAAATGCCACTGTTGCATTTGAGGACGTGAAGAATGCAATGGTGCATGCCCTTGTTTTGGCATTACCAGATTTCACCATTCCCTTTGTTGTAAAAGTGGATTCCATTGTTACAGGATTAGGAGCTCTATTGATGCAAAATCATAAAGCAATTGCTTTCATCAGTCAAGAGCTCAATCCAAGGCATTTGGGTCGTTCAACTTATGAAAAATAGTTGTTGGCCTTATTGCTAGATGTAGAGAAGTGGAGGCATTACTTGCAACCCAATTATTTTATCATCCGGACAGACCATTTCAGTTTAAAGTTTCTAAAAGATCAGAGAATAACATCAGCATTGCAGCACAAAGGGATTTCCAAACTAATGGGTCTGAGCTAGGAGATCCATTACAGGAAGGGAGTTGATAATGTTGTGGCCGATGCCTTATCAATGAAGCAAGAATTTATGGAGGAATGTAATCTTCTAAATTTAGTGTAGCCCAAATGGATTCAAAAAGTACTTGAAAGTTATGAGGAAGATTCTGAAGCACAAGACGTTATTAAACAATTGAGTTTAGATGCAAGTGATATCCCAAATACAACACTTCATAAAGGAATTATCAGGTTCAAGAATTTTATTTGCGTAGGCAACAGCAAGGGATTGAGGAAGTCCATAATTGAGCAACTATATGCCACACCATGGGGTGGGCATTCTAGAATTACAGCAACATAAAAAAGGGTGCGGCTCATTTTCTTTTGGCCAAACCTAGGGAAAGACGTGAAGGAAGTGGTGCAAAATTATATATTATGCCAAAGAAACAAGGGGGTAAATGTGCCTTATCCAGGGCTTTTACAGCCATTACCAATACCCTCGAAGGCTTGGGAACACCTTACCATGGATTTCATCAAAGGCATACCTAAGTCCCTTGGGAAAGATTCAATCTTAGTAGTCATAGACAGGTACACTAACTATGCTCACTTACTTGCCCTGATACATCCTTATCATGCTCCCCAGATAGCTCAATTATTTTTGGACAACATTTACAAACTACATGGTACCCCAAGTTCTGTCCCTTCAGATAGGGACCCCATCTTTACTAGCTTGTTTTGGAAAGAACTTCTCTAGGGGATTCAAGTGGAGCAGCGTTTGAGCTCATCTTATCACCCACAAATCGATGACGAATCGAAAAGTTTGAATCAATGTGTGGAAACATATTTGAGGTGCATGACGGGCCACAAACCACGAGATTGGAGCAAGTGGCTGCCCATGGCAGAATTTTGGTATAACACAAATTATCAGTCGGCAATAGAAATGACGCTATTCAAGGCTTTTTATGGCTTTTACCCTCCACAGCATTCTTTTGAGCTCATGGCACAAACATGATTGGAGTCGGTAGACCAAGTCCTAAGAGAAAGACCGCTGCTCAACAAGTTTCTCAAAGACAACTTGACCAGGGCACAGAACCGGATGAAACAGTATGTTGATTCCAAGCGATGTGATAGGAATTTCGAAGTTGGTGCTATGGTATTCTTAAAATTACAACCATATCGTCAATCATCAGTGGCCATCCGCTGGAATTTAAAGCTGGCAGCTAAGTTCTATGGCCCTTTTGAAGTGCTCCGCAAAACCGGCAAAGTCGCTTATGAGATCAAACTCCCAGTAGGCTCAAAGATTCACCTAGTTTTTCATGTATCTCAGTTGAAGAAAGCAATGGGAAATCATGTGCAACCATCAAAAGAACCACCAATCTGCACTGATGATGGACAAATCTTAACTGAACCCGTAGCAATCTTGGCCCGCCGAATTGTGAAAAGAGGTAACAAAGTTGCTACCCAGGTGCTAGTTCAATGGGCAAACCTGCCCAAGGAGGAGGCTACATGGGAAGACTACACCTTCGTCACACCCCAATTTCCAGATTTTAATCAATAAAGTGGAAAAGAGAGCATAAGGGGGATGGAATGTCACGAATTTACTCGTGACTATTTAATTAAGGACTTAATGAGTTATTATTAGATTACTTTAGAGGAGTGACACTTTAGACCCTAAGTCACTCAATTACTATTTCAGTCCTAGGAGTAGCTAGCTGGTAAATCAAGGACATGTGTCCTTTAGTACTATTAGTGGTTAGCCTTGGGACCAACTATTGACAGCTGTCCTCTTTATCAATTTTCAATATTTGTATGCCGCCATTTGACAGACAAGACACTGAATATTTAAAAATTCAATTTATGTTTATCTGTTATTTTCTTTTCTTCTTCCTTTTTGAGGTCTCTTCGATCAAAAGTCATCGCTAGCGTTATAAAGTATGTCATTCTCTTTGACAGTATTCTATGATAATTGAAGAATGAGATAAAAAAATTTAAGAGAAAGATTTATTCTATAAAAACCTAAACGGTTTTATATAATCACAAACTACGTGAAAATTATTCTTTATTTTAGTGAAGATATACCATCACAAATATGTGTCACTCATCACAATTTAAACGAAAAATAAATAAAAGCAACAGTTTGAACTTTCTCATTGACTTGCCCAACATTGAATAAATTCCGACATTCCACGTTCTTGAATTGCTTTTGATAATAAGAGGTACCTACATAGGTTGTAGGGGCTACTGGAGCTCGTTAGCCGACCCAAAAATGTGTATCAATCTATATATGCATCAAGAACCCCTTATTTAATTTTATTGTGACCCTTGAAATACAAAAGATGGATGTCTGTGCTAATTTAGCATTGGGCATAAGCTCTTTTCCCTCAACTTCGACCCAAAATTGAAACCTAACATCGACGATGTTGCTTTGTTTATTTTTTTTTCTCTCTCTACTAGGTGCTTGACTATTTTAATTCTGGGTCCGCCTCGTTGATAGTTGATGCACATGCACCAAAATAACGTAGGCTAATTAGCACTTCTCTTGGTACACGCGTGTGGTCACCTTTTGGAGGCCAATTTCTTTCCTTTTAACCATTTATTACATAGGTCCCCTGTTAGATTTTAATAAAGGAATTTTTATATTCTTATACACTATATGAAATTATATTACCCTCCCTACTTAAGTTTTATTATAATTATATTTTATATACCTAATTATTATTTATGTAAATTTTAACGGAATTAATGATAATGATTAGTGACCTAAAATTACTCTAATATATCTGCCACTCCCCTCCCCACGTTTGTCTCTCTCAATATCCCACTCGCTCCCCACGTATCTTGCACTAGAGATCAACAATTCCACCATTGACAACCATTAAAAAGCTTTGAAGCTTTGAATTCGAATTTGGGTTTTCAAAAAACATTATATGTTTGAATTGGATGTTGTTGCAAAGAATTGAGAATTTTCTCCACGTCTCTCTGTATCTCTCAATCCCAAACTTCAGTAATGTGAAGTAAAGGGAAAGATAGTAGCAATTCCACCATTGGCAGCCATTAAAAAGCTTTGAAGCTTTGAATTCGAATTTGAGTTTTCAAAAATCATTATTTGTTTGGATTGAGTGTTGTTGCAAGTAAACGGAAATATGGTTTGGAGTTTATGTCTCAATTTGATGGGTTTTGGTGAAGATTAGACTTGATTTTGGCTGAATTTCAAATTGAAACACGAAAAAGAAGAAGAAGACATACATAAATTATACGGCAAAAAAGTGTCTGTAAAATTATAGAAAAATTATATTTTGTTGTTTATATATTCTTTTTTATTTATTTAACTATTATATGAAAGTTAAATAACATTGCATAAAAAATATATTTAAGTTGTGTGATACTGTAGTTGTATATAACTTAGTAGAAATAATGGATGAAAATTATAGATAAGTTGTATAATATATAATTATTTGTATGAAATTTATTTTTACGTTGTATAAATCAGATACAAAATATATAAAAGGCATATTGTATAAAATTTTATATTTAAGTTGCATGTTATTGTAGTTATATTTAACTCGATAGAAATAATGTGTGGACGTTGTGGATAAGTTGTATATAAATTTTATAATATATAATTAGTTGTATCAAAATTTATATTTACTATGCATAAATTAGATACATAATATACAAAAGATATATTTTATAAAATTTGTATAAAAATTATATTTAAGTGGTAATATATTGTAGTTGTATATAACTTGGTTGAAATAATGTATGAAAACTGTAGATAAGTTCTATAATATATAATTAGCTGTATGAAATTTATTTCTACTATGTATAAATTAGATACAAAATATACAAAAGACATATTATATAATATTTATATTTAAGTTGTAGAAACAAAGCTTGTTGGATGGCAGCTACTGTATAAAATTTGTATATACAATAAAATTTTATACAAAGCTTTGCCAGAGAAATTAATGATACAAATTAAAGCTTAGAACATGCGTTACCATAAAAATTGCACGGGGCACCCTATTTGGTCGCCCCAATTTAACCTATACCTATTTTTTTTTTAAGTTTTAACTGGTACCCACTTTTTAAACAACTTCAGTCACGTTTCTCCTCCTCCTTCTTCTCCTTCTTTTTCTTCTTCTTCTCTCTTTTTTTTTTTAAACAACTTCATTTTCTATTAGTAAAAAGTGTGGACTGTGTTATTAAACGGAACAGTTTTGTTTTCTTCAATTCTGCTTAAAATTTTGTCAAGAAAAGAATGCAATATCTTTTAAAATCAAGTTGCTTCTCTCAATATCTGTATCCTTTCCTCTTAGTAGACTTTCTTGAGCTGTCGTTAATGTAGTGATAGACACTCAAACTTTGTTTGGTAACTTGGATGCCATCTGCTGCTTGCTTAGAAAAGTTTGCGCCTCTTACTTTTAATTGCAGTATATCGCTGATCTTTTACTTTGATTTTGTATTCTGATGATGATAAGTGACTCTAAAAACTAATGCTATCTTTTATTTTCTTCCCTTCAACTTTTGGTGACAGTAATACTTGAACGACACACTAGTTCCCTAGAAGAAACCAGACTAGCATTTTCATGTGTGAGACAAGGGCAAATCAGAAAAACTCCGGCTCTACAGTGAAGTTCGACAGTTACAAAACAAAACTTTTAGCTCTAGAGCTGAAATTCGCCAGTTACAAAAATAAAAACTTTAGCTCTAGAGCTGAAGTCCGCCATTTACAAAAACAAAAGCTTCAGCTCTAGATCTGAAGTTCGCCAGTAACAAAACAAAAACTTCGCCAGTTACAAAATAAAAACTTCAGCTCTAGAGCTAAAGTTCGCCAATTACAAAAACAATAACTTGCTACTTCAATCCCGTCTACTAGAATGCTGAAGTTTTGCGTGATTGTCTTTGCTACTTCAGTCCCGTATGCTGAGTTACGCGAAAAATGGGTATGCTTGCAATTTATTTTTGTAAAACGGTCACAAGTTAAAACGCAATCCAAAAAACGGGTATAGATGCAAATGTCCATGCATCACCTTATCTAGTCATACATAAAAAGGATTATAACGATAGACTAAATATAAGCACGGGCCTAAAAAAGGGATATTTGTGCACTTTTCGCCTTTTAGTTGGCTAAATCCGAGGACAATAACGTAGGGTTTTAGAGAGAAGAATCATAATTTTAATTGAAAGAATTACAAGAAAATATATATGACTTCACACCATAATACAAAATGGACCATGTTTTTAAGTTTTACCTGATCTAGCCCACATTGTGCATATTTTAAAAGCACTAGCAAATTCAAAATATGTGTTCTTACAACCGTTGTTTTTAACATATATGTAGTTAAATTTGTCTTCTCACAACCATTGCTTTCACTCTCTCTTCTTCTCACATCTTCTACGTATAATTCAAGGGATCGTGTATTTTCTTCTTCTACTCTTGTGTCACTTGATTGCAATGTAAGAAAATTGACGAGTAGAAGTCCACCATTGAAGACCATTTAAAGCTTTGCTTTCAAAAATGGATATTTTTGAATTTTTTAATTGTTTAGATTGGGTGTTATTCCAATTAATTAAAAATATCAAAAGGAGTTCAAAATTTAAATTTGAGGTGATTTGGAATAGATTTGAGTTAAATTTCAGAAAAGACGCTAGGAATAAGACGAAGTCAGTTTTTTATATAACTATGTATAATCTTGTATAATAGCGTATATGTGTGTAGAAACACACCTTATACACTATTATACACTTTTATACACCTTTATACAAGCGTCTGTAGGCGAACTTCTTCTACGATTTTCAGTTGCAATTCTTGTTCAAAACCAGTCCAAATCCCCATTAAATGACTTCAAATTTTATATACAACCTCCTTATACTATTTCTAACAAGTCCTTTATGAGATAAATAATATCCCATATGAACAGCCCCAATGGTTCTTTGTCCAATTTATCTCCCCCTACTAGAACTTTGGAAAAACACAAACATCCAAAGACCCTCATATGTTGTAAGGAATGGGATCTTCCATACATCAACTGAAATGAGGACTTCCCTGATAGCACTGATAGGGGAATTCTATTAATAATATAAATTACTGCATGCACATATTCTCCCCAAAACATGAGAGGCAAATGACCTTGTAGTCTAATCGTGACGACCCGGCCGGTCGTCTTTGGAATTTATGCCCCCTTCCCCCACTAACTGTTTCCCCTAAGTTATTTTCTACTATTTTTGTTTGCCAGGACGTTTGGTATTAGGATTCGGAGTGTTTTGGGACACTTAGTCCCTAAATAAGAGCTTAAGAGTTGAAAAATGGTCCGTATTCGGAACAGTGTGAAGACGACCACGGAATGGAAATCCGATGATTCCGTTAGGTCCGTTAGGAGATTTCGGGGTTGGGAGCATGTTCGGAATGTTATTTGGAGGTCCCTATCTCATTTTGGCTTGAAATGCCGAAGTTTGAATTTTTGGAGTTTCCGGTTCTATAGTGAATTTTTTATCCGAGGGTCGGAACGGGATTCCGGAAGTCGCTGAACCACCGACATGTCATTTGGGACGTGCGTGCAAAGTTTTATGTCAATCGGACGAGGGTTGATTAGGTTTTGAATCAAATGCGTCTTTTGGATGAACTTGAAGTTCTTAGGCTTGAATCTTTGATCTAATCAAGGTTTCGGCATTGTTTTAGGTGTTTTAAGGATTGGTATAAGTTTGAATAAGGTAAAAGGTCATGTCTGTGTTTTTGGTTGAGGTCTCGGAGGCCTCGGGATGAATTCGGGTGGTTAAACGGAGATTTCGGAGGTTGTTGCATTGTTTTGTTCAGCTGCTTCTGTTGTTTCCGCATCTGCGGAAAAGGAGCCGTATAAGCGGTTCCGTAGATGGGGAATTGTGGTCGCATAAGCGGTCAGTGAAGAGATGGGCTTGGACCGCAGAAGCGGAAGGAAGCCCGCAAAAGCGATGACCGCATAAGCGGTCCTGGATCGCACAAGCGGTCCCTGGGGACTTTTTGATTTTCCTCACAAGCGGGACCGCACAAGCGAGACCGCACAAGTGGAACCGCACAAGCGGTCCCTGGACCGCAAAAGCGGAAATCACTGTTATGATAAGGGTTATCCGAGGCTTAATTTCAAAAGTTAAAAAAAATTATTTGGGAGCTCGGGAGAAGGCGATTTAGAGTGGGAATTGAAGAGGAAATCACTGGGTAATGTTTCTATGATCCTTTCTAGCTATAATCCATCATTTAGTGGTTAAATCCATCTTTTAAATTCGAATTTAGAACCAAAAGTGTTAGAATTTGGGTGAAAGTTCATTGATTAAAATCTTGGGTTTTGAGGGGGCATTTGACCTTCGATTTAGGAGATTTCTATATGGTTGGACTCGTGAGAGTACGAGGTTTCTGAAAATGCGAAAATTATTCGATTTCGAGATGTTGGCCAGAGGGGCGTTATGGTCATTTTACCTATTTTCGCGCCTTAACTTTAATCTTAATAGTGGAATTGGTTACTTGCGATGTTATTTACAATATGTAATTGGTTTGAATAGATTTGGGCCACTCGGGGTCGGATACTCGTTGCAAGGGCATCGTTTCATAGTGATATTTGTACCGGTTCGAGGTAAGTATTTGATCTAACTTTGGCTTGAGGGAATAGGATTAGTGTGTTTTGATTGCTATTTACTAAATGATCGATTACGGTGTATAGGCATGGTGACGAGTATCTATACACCGATGTCTAGCATGACCGTGAGTCGCAAATGCTTTTAATTCGAAAGGTATGACACAACTGTCTTGTTAAATTGATAACTTCCATGTAAAATGTTGGATAAGGACGAAATGAACTAAAAGAGTTTGTGAAGGATTGATTCCCTTGCCGGGACAAGTAGACTATTACAATTTAATTTCTCCCTTGCCGAGATAGTAGGGCTGTTAGCTGTACCCTTGCCGGGTTTAACTGTTATGTTGATGTTTTTCCCTAATGGGACCTCCTTTGGAAAGATTATTAGTGTTATTCATTATAATATGGGATCGTGTGGCACGCCGACCACTTATGAATTATAATATGGGATCGTGTGGCACGCCGACCACTTATGCACTGATAAATGGGATCGTATGGCGCGCCGTCCACTTAGTCTTATATATATATACGAGCTATAGTATTGAGATGATTACATTGTTATATCTGTTCATTTGTTCTTTACTATATCTCCCCGAGCATGTCCCTTTCCCCCTTTGTTACTGGTATTTCCTTACTGTTATTTCCATTGTTGTACATATATATACATATCTGAACAGGTTGATTTCGGTAGGTCCTATCTAGACTCGTCACTACCTCGCAGGGGTTAGGCCAGGCACTTACCAGCACATGGGGTCAGTTGTGCTGATGCTACACTCTGTGCCTTTTTGTGCACAGATCAGGACACAGCTTACGGACCGCAGCGGTAGGATTTTCTGGGAGCTATCTTCAGTCCAGGGACTCTCGAGGTAGCCTAGGTGGCGTTCGCAGGCCGAAGTCCCTTTCTTTACTTTTGTTTGTTCATCTTGTACCAGGCAAACACTATGTATTTCTTTTCCAGACTTATTTGTAGTATTCTGTAGTAGTCCGTGAGTAGTGACACCAGATACTGGGTAGAAGTGAATATTGAAAGCTTCCGCATTTTTCCGTTTGCAGTTATTTAAGTATTTATAAGTCTTCCGCATTTGATTATCATTTCAGTTTATTATAATTGTTTAAAAGAAAACAGTAGAAATGTTGTATGGAATGACTTGCCTAGCTCCGACAGTAGGCGCCATCACGATTCCCGATGGTGGAAAATTCGGGTCGTGACACTAATTGCCCTAGCCACCTACAGTATATGTCTATGTTTCCTTTCCACTACCACATTCTGTTGTGGTGTATGGACACAAGAACTTTGATGAATCATTCCATACAATTGAAACAAACTACTGCATTCAGAATTGAAGAATTCAGTCCCATTATCACTTCTCAAAATTTTGATTGTCCCTCCAAACTGAGTTTTTATTATGGTAAAGAACTGTTTAAGCATACAATCACATCACTCTTAGGTCTCAATAATTAAACCCATATCATTCTAGTGTAATCATCTACTATAGTAAGAAAAAATTTGTATCCATTCTGACTTGCTACTTTATATGGACCCCATACATCTACATGAATCAGCTCAAATGGCTTATTTGACCTACTTGTAATCTTTGGAAATGGTAATCTTCATTGTCTAGTTAGTGGACATATTGTGCCATCTCTTATTCTATCATTGTTGACTTTGAACTTCATGTTTGGGATTTGTTTCACCAGTTCATCAGGGGCATGTCCAAGTCTCCCATGCCAGACCCCTATATCCTCTTCTAATTTGGAATGATCATGTGATTACACAGTTGCAGCCTTGTCTTTGTCCTGCTTATGTTATAGATTATACAATCCTTCAAGCTCTTTACCAATCCCCATCACCTTCCCGTTGTGAAGGTCCTGCATGATCTAGAAGTCAGGATAGAAGGACGAAAAAAATGTAAGTCCCTTGTAAGTTTAGGGACTGACAACAAATTGTATTTAAAATCTGGAATGTATAGTACATTCCTGATAACACCACATTCACCAATTCAACTTTCTCCAATGCAAGCAATATCTAGTGAGGTACCATCAGGTAAATGAACCTTAGATTCAGACTTTAGGCTATTAGTATTAATCTTGTCAAGCGATTCTCTGGTGTGAACCATGTGATTGGTTGCACCAGAGTCTACTATCCAGTTTTCACCTTTTGTTTTGTCAGCTAATATAGTGGCCTTCGTCGTACCTACAAAATGCTGTGAATTATCACCTATGTCTTTGTTGATCAATTTTAAAACTTGATCATATTGTTCCTGAGTGAACATGATTGGCTGAGGCAATGTAGGTGTTAGATTTCGAGCTGGTGAGTTAGCATCTGTTGCCCTTCTTGAGATACTGCAGTTGTTGCTGCCTTTCCCATATAATGCTGCCCTTCATTTATTATGGTGTTAACCATTGGTCTTTGTGGAAAATTATTGGCTTTCCTCCTTATTTTGAAATCATTTGGATAGCCATGTTGTTTGTAATATATTTCTCTTGTATGACTTGTATAGTTACAGTAGGCACAAAACGGATTATTCCTTCTAGGCTTATAAGTGTTTCCTGTGGTCATGCCTCCTTCGTTAGTGAACAAAGTTGCACTATCTCCCATGTCTAATGTCTATGTAGGTTTTCCCATATTTCTATAACTTTCTTTAGAAACAACCATGGAATAGGCCTTGTTGACATGGCATCAAGGCATCACATTCTTTCCATAAATCTATCAACCATGAGAAATAGGCTGACATAGTAGAAATTCCTTGCGACAAAGTTGCAATTTCTTTATTAAAAAAAAGCGAGATTCATCGACCTTGTCATATTTATCCTTCAAATTTGTCAACAATTTAAGTGCAGTTGACTTGTATACAATAACACTGAGCAATTCCTTGCTCACAGCATTCATGATCCAAGACAAAACTATTGCATTACACTTTTCCTAAAGTTCATGCAGTTGTTGATCGAACTTATCCTTAGTGCATTTTCCATCAACAAACCCTAATTTACTCTTTCTTATCAATCCTATTTTCAGATATATACTCAATACTGCACAGTTCTCAATTCCAGTTAGTTGAATTGAAATCAAGAAACTACCTGTTTTGTCACTTGGCTATAGAAACAGAGGGTGATGATGCTCGATAGTTATGGCGGTTGTGCCTGTGCTGGTTCCTACTAGAATTTCTTCTCCAATTTCCATGTCTATCAAAATCAAGTAGATTATGTTTTGTTCTCCATAGTTAATAGTGTTTTCAGTTGCAAATTGCGAAAAAAAACTATGTGCCCTAGCTTAATCGATTGGAAAAAAATCACAATTGATCTAGGACGGAAATTTGCTGGAGAAAATGTGGAATAACAACTGCAGTGAACTGGATCTATCATCCCTGCTCTGATACGATAATGAAGATGTGAGAGCTTCAGAGAATACTATGCATGTATATACACTTGAACTACTTCATTTAATCTACATCCTTCTCACCTCTAAACTAAATAATCCCATAATTAGTTATAACTAACTAATTCTTCTTAACCAACTTAACTCCACTCACGTGATAGGCACGTGAATACTCCTATCTTCAACAGATACTGACTATGTGTGTGATCATGATACTCGATGATCGACTATCGGGTATGTATTTATTCTTGGCCCAAAGTAGTTTCTTGGTGTAGCAAGAGGCAACCAACTATTTCTTTGTCAGCAACAGAAGAAGAATAGAGAGCAGCGACAATGGCATCTCGAGAGAGAACTTGGCTTATACAGTTATATATGTTGGTCCAAGTAAAGGTTTGATTTGAAGATTAACAAAGGAAGCTCAGGCATGAACTAGGTTCATCCCTCCAGGTCCATCCCTTAGGTGCACGAAACGGGCAGATTCGAGCATGTAGGATGCATGTGAAGGAGATAAGCTTAACTTGGTATATTTGATATCTCTGGATTGAAAATGTTGCATAATTGATAGGGAGAAGGACTCCTTAATCAAATATAACACTATCCAAGATAGGGAAGGAGTTAAAAGTTGAAATCAACTAGAACTCTTCCACCAAGGAAGAGTAGTATTAGAACTCTAGTTATTTCTTCATCTAATAACTCTATAAATTGCAAGATGTTCTCGCATTACAGGTGTTGCACAAATACAGGAGTTAAACGTGAATTGAGAGCAAAATAGCAAGGCAATTTTGCAATTAGTTCGTGTGTGATTCAAGTGTGCAAGCCTGAAGCTACATGAATCAGATAGAAGAACTAACATCAAGTGTCTGTCTTTTATTCTAGTTCAATTATAGTAGGTATTTTCATGCTGTACCTTTCAGCTTTATCTAGAGGCAATTGTAATAGGTACTCAGAGTATTTAAGTTAGAGTTAACTTGAAGTTGTCGCAACAGTTAGAGGTTGTTTACTACGATGGGGATAGAGTTATGTTTACAAAGGTGTTTTGTAAATGTAGTTTTTTGCTCAGTGATTCTAGTTAAGATATTGGGAAAATCCTACTGGGAAGTAGGTCGTAGTTTTTTCACCTTTTGAGCCAGGTGTTTTTCACTCAAAATACTTGTGTTCTTTACTTTCTACATTTACTATTTATGCAATAGTAGGTTAAGCAACACTTCGAAGAACCAGATCCTTCCTTAATATGTGCACACGAAAAATTGGACATAACACAAATCACCTCCCTCTTGTGAGGTATTGAAGTGTAGAACAATAATTGGTATCAAAGCAGGTTATGCTTGAAGAGGCTAACATCTTAGGAACAGGTCAAGATGAGTGAACCACCTGGAAATTGGGAAGGATAATCCACTGCTAGGCCTCCACTCTTTAATGGCCAGTACTACTCTTGGTGGAAAAATAGGACGAGACATCACATCATTGGAGAAGACTATGAGCTATGGGACATTGTCATGATGATCCCTTGGCTACCCTGAAGAAGAATGCTGAAAGAGTAGATGTGCCAAAAACAAGGGCAGATTATAATGCTGAGGACTTGAGAAAATGGGAGAGTGTAACGACCCGATCGGTCGTTTTTAGAAATCATGCCCCGATCCCCTATCAACTGCTTTCCCTAAGTTCATTTCTGCCATTGTGGTTTGCCGAGACGTTTGTTATTAGGATTCGGAGTGTTTTGGGACACTTAGTCCCTAAATGAGAGTTTAAGAGTTGAAAAATGGTCCGTATTCGGAACAATGTGAAGAAGACCTCAGAATGGAAATCTGATGGTTCCGTTAGCTCCGTTAGGTGATTTCGAAGCTGGGAGCGTGTTCGGAATGTATTTTGGAAGTCTATAGCTCATTTAGGCTTGAAATGCCGAAGTTTGAATTTTTGAAGTTTCCGGTCCGATAGTGAGTTTTTGATCCGAGGGTCGGATTGGAATTCCGGAAGTTGTAGTAGCTCCATCATGTCATTTGGGATGTGTGTGCAAAATTTCAGGTCATTCGGACGAGGTTTGGATAGGTATTTGATCGAAAGTGTGTTTGGTTAGATTTGAAAGTTCATAAGCTTGATTTAAGGTTCGATTCATCGTTTTGATGTTGTGTTTTATGATATGATGCTTCGAGCGAGTCCTTGTTAGGTTATATGACTTGTATATGTGATTGGACGAGGTCCCGGGGGCCTCGGGGGTGTTTCGGGTGGGCTACGGATCCTTTTTCCTCCATTTTGGACTGCTGTAACTGCTGCTTCTGATACTCTTCTACGCGATCGCGATGGTACGCCCGCGATTGCGCTGCTTTGTCAAATGCTTCTTTGCGTTCGCATAAAGCCTACGCGATCGCGATGGTATAAATTTCCTCACTACGCGATCGCATCCCAGATCACGCGTTCGCGTATAGCAATCTCAGGACCCTAGGTATTTCTTAATCGCGTTCACACTCATTGTTACGCGATCGCGATGCACTGTCTCCTTCCTCTCCACGTTCGCGTTCTTCCCATCGCGTTCGCGATGCACATTTTCTGGTCCTTCTCAAATTACTCTACGCGATCGTGATCCTTGTTATGCGATCGCGATGAAGAAAATGTCTGGGCAGACAGATTTAATCCCAATTTCGAGGGTTTCTTCATTTTATCACATTTTAGCATCTAGAGCTCGTTTCTTGGAGATTTTTGGTAGGATTTTCACCTGGGCAACTTGGGTAAGTGTTTCTCACTCAACCTAGATTAATTTCCATGAATCACCTCTTAATTTCATC
The DNA here is from genome assembly GCA_026770625.1 of Nicotiana glauca. Classification (NCBI taxonomy): domain Eukaryota; kingdom Viridiplantae; phylum Streptophyta; class Magnoliopsida; order Solanales; family Solanaceae; genus Nicotiana; species Nicotiana glauca. Next base: position 65,192 of record MU735752.1, read on the forward strand.
CTTTAATTTCAGTTTTTGAATGAAAAATGGGTAGAACTTCATAGACCGAATTGTTGGATTTTGAAGGAGTGTTTTAACTCCGATTTGAGATATTTTTATATGGTTAGACTCGTGAGAGTACAAGGGTTCTGAAAATATTAAATTCATCTGGTTCCGAGACGTTGGCCCGAGGGGCATTTTGGTCATTTTACCTAATTTCGTGCTTTAGCTTTGAATTAAATTGTAGAATCAGTTGCTTGAGATATTATTTACAATGTGTGATTTAATTGAATAGATTTGGGCCATTCAGAGTCGAGTACTCGTGGCAAGAACATGGTTGCTAGTTGATTTTGCCGGTTTTGAGGTAAGTATCTTGCCTAACCTTGTGTGGGGGACTTCCCCTTAGGATTTGAGTATTCTCTGTTGATTGTAGTCCGTGTACGCGAGGTGACGAGTGCGTGCTCGGATTTATTTGTGGTAAATTGTCCCTTTTAGGCTCTTAGACTTGTGAAATTCACTGAGTAAGAAGATAATATTGATACAATTGAGTTACCTGTTATTAGTTATACTTCTACATGACTTACTTGTAATTTATTTACCCCTTTGGTTTATTCTTGTTGCCTACTTGGCCTTTACTTGTTTAACTGAAGGCAATTACCCTTATCTAGCCATGTTATCCTTCCTAATTGCTTGTCTTAAAATTTGAAATTTATCATTCCTATCTCTCATGTAATTAATTTGGGCCTAATTTAAAATAAATTAGATATCCTATGTTTAGTTGATATTTTTCCTTATTGATAATTACGTGACTTATGTTAACTCCTTTGTTGTTGAATTACGTATTATGCAATCGTTGCTGCGTAGTATTTTCTCCCATGTTGAGTTGTTCTTATTGCGCTTAGCATTTTCCAGTTACGATTATTCCTTGGTGGTTAGTTGTACCGTCTTCTGGTGAACGGAAATTCTTGTGTTGATTTCTCTTGCTTGTTCCTGTATATATCTATTGTCATTTATTGTGTTGCACTTGATATTGTGATGCACGAGGTTTCTGCCGTGCGGTTGTTGATATTGTGATGTACGAGGTTTCTGCCGTGCGAGTGTTGATATTGTGACGCACGAGGTCTTTGCCGTGCTATTGTTGTTATTGATGTTTTGTGCATGCGGCGTAATAAGGCGGGATATGTTATATGCTTATATGCGGGTTGCGCATGTGGCGGAATAAGGTGGGACATTGTTATGCAC
>MU735761.1:0-59469 GCA_026770625.1 Nicotiana glauca
CATAAGGCCTTAAAGCCTTTACACATCACACTCGAGGCCTGAAAGCCTCCTCACATAACACTCGAGGCCTGGAAGTCTCCTCACATCACTCAACATATCCTCACATATGGACCTCGCCTCAATTATTCCAGAAAACAATCATAAGCCCCTTGGGCATCAGTAAAACAATGGTGCTCAGCTCAAACAATATTATAAATATCATTTAAATCTCAAGTTGAGCATAAATGTAGCTGAGTTCATGAAATAGTATAATTCCTTTGGACTGAGTTCAAATAATATTTCAATTAGGGAGGAAAATAGTGATGTAAATCCATAAAAGATTTCAAGCAATTGGCACGAAGCCCAATATGGCAATAAGCCCAAATCATGGTGAAAAAATAGTAAATCTTTATCAAATACGCGGTGAAATATCAAACTGGGATGGACCAAGTCGCACTACCTAATAGTAAATGACCCCGCGCTAGTCATACAACGCATGTCTCACCTCAACATAGCACTACGTTGTGCATATCCGGGGTTTCAAACCCTCAGGACATCATTTACAAGTATTACTTACCTAGAACCGGTGAAATTCCTTGCCGCGACGCCCTTTCCCCTCAAATTGGCCTCCACGTGCGTCAAATCTAACCAAAATCAGAGTGAATACATTACAATATGCTAAGGGAACACCACCCACTCGAAAACAATCCAAAAATATCAAGAATCTCGAAATTTGCAAAACCCGATCCCCGAGCCCGCTTCTCGAAAAATTATAAAACTTATATTACCGGATTCCTCGTCTCGCCACGAGTCCATACATACCAAAAACTCCCAAAATCCAAGCTCAAATGACCTATCGAATTCCAATTTGAAATATTAAAACTCAAGCCCTAGCTTAACCTCATTTTCAATGAATTTTCCACCAATTTCCATGTAAATTATACCATAAACTTGAATAATTAGGCCAAGGAACTTACCTCCATTCGATTCTCAGTCAAAACCCTCAAAATTTATCACCCAAAGCTCTCCAAGATGCTCAACAATGGAGGAAAATAACCCCCAAGTCGCAGATGAAATGCCATTTTAAAACCCTTCTGCCCAGGCCGATTTTCGCTTCTGCGGTCCCGCTTCTGCTTATGCGGGACCGCTTCTGCGGCCATGTGACCACTTATGCGGTTTTCACTTAACTCCCCCAGGTGCCAATTTTGCGACTAAAAGCCTGCTTATGCGGTTTCCACTCAACCGCTTCTGCGATGAATTGTCCGCTTATGCGGACCCGCTTTTGCGGAAGGACTTCCGCTCCTGCAAAAATGCCAGGCCCACTCAAGGACTGCTTCTGCAACACCATAGCCGTATCTACAAAACCGCAGATGCAGAAATACCAGAAGCCAAATACACCAGACCTGCAACAAACATCCAACTTCATCGTTTAACCACCCGAAATCATACCGAGGCCCCCGGGACCTCAACCAAAAGCACATACATGATCTAATAGCCTATCCAAAATTGCTCGATTCATCAAAACACTATCGTTAACATCAAAATCCTCAATTTTCATCAAATCAAAGCCTAAGTTTCTTAAAAACTTCCGAAATGCACTTTTGATCAAAAACCCGACCAAACGATGTCCGAATGACCTGAAAATTTGTAGACATATCCAAAATCACCTAACGAAGCTACTGCAATTCTCGAAATTCCATTCTGACCCTCGGATCAAAATCTCACCTATCAACCGGAATTTGCCAAAAATTCAAACTTCGCCAATTTAAGCCTAATTCTACATCGAGCCTCCAAAATCAATTCCGATCATACTCCTAAGTCACAAATCATCCCCCAAAGCTAACCAAACCACAAGAATTTACATCTATGCCCTCTAACCACATAGTCAACTTCCGGTTGACTTTTCTAAAATAAGCTTTCTTTTAAGAGGCTAAGTGCCTCATTCCCAATTAAAACCAATTCAATTCTATCCGATCAAATCAAATATCGGTATTGAAACATAAGACAACATAATATGGGGGAAACAGGGTGGTAACTCACGTGACAACGGGCCGGGTCGTCACATTATGATGCACTCAGGATGGGAAAAAGATGGTGGCATTTTACGTGTTGAGTTGAATAATCTTAGTCAATCTATTGGACCTGATGCAGCTAGATTGAGCTCAAAACTTGGAGTTATAGCACGAAATAGCATTTTAGCTCCTTTAAACCATAAAGATTGGAGGCTTGTGCCTAAACTGTACAAGGATAGGATATGGGCTCATATTAAGGTGCTTAGAAAATTAAAGAAAAAGGTTATATACTAAGATGCTTATTGATTTTATGTTTTTATACATGTGTTATAGTAAAATACTCATGCAACTGAGGATATGAGACGTATGTTGATGATATTGGTTGGATATAAATGGAAAGCATGGAAGCATGAAGCAAAAATGATTGGTTATGAGCCATACAACAACGATATCGAGCGCTTAGCTAAACGTCCAGACAGTGTAGAAGAAGACCAGTGGCATGCATTAGTTCATTATTGGAACTCTAACAAAGCAAAGGTATTCTCCGAGCATCAAGCAACTTCGCTTGCCCTTAGCACATGCTATTAGCGCATTCCTTTTGCGGATCATACTTTTTCCTTTAAAGATTTTTATGCTTTTCCTCTGTAATTCTTGTTATCTTTTCTCTTTTTTCTTTTAAAAGTTTTATTCTTTGGTCTGATGTTTGGCCATGAATTACCTCTAATATATCAAATTACGTGTAACTCTTTTAGGAAAAGAGCGAGAGGAACAAAGAAAGTCGAAGGATGTTGAGTATGCCACACACATCAGGAAGAAAAAGTCATTCTCAAATTATAGATGATGTATGCCTTATTTACTATAAGCTTTCTGCAATTTATATATCAATATTTATTTTCTTGAATATATTTGCAACAAATTTTTTATTATTTAAACCGATGACAAAGAAGAATGGTGCAAAACCAAGTCGTATCGAAGTATTCAAAGAAACACATACGAGAAAGAAAGAATAAACAACCAGTAAATGAGATAGCCGAGGAAACTGTGGTAAATTCCCATTCTTTATGAATATGAATTACTTTCTTTCCAATGTAAAGTTTTATTAACTTTGTATTGTTTTACCTTTTCTTTCCAAAAGAAAGAAATGGATGAACTTGCTAAGGTGTATCCCGAGTTAAATGTCCCTGGAAGTGCTCCCAATGATGTGTATGCACAGGTTATGGGACCAGACACTCATGGAAATGTTCGAACTTTAGGAAAAGGAGCCGCTCCAAGTTTTGTTTATGGCCCTGCATATAAGCGATCCCAGGCTGAGCAAAGAGATTTTGATAGAAGGGTTGAGATAGATGTTGAAAAAGCTACCTCCGCTATGAGAATTGCAATGGAAGAAAAATTGTCTGAAGCAAAAGAAGAAATAGAAGCGACGGAGAAAAAGTTATTTGAAGCAAAAGAAGAAATAAAAGCATTGGGGGAAAAAATGTTAGAAGCATCAAAGGATATGGATGCAAAAATAGACGATAAAGTAAAGCTTGGTATACATGCATATCTAGAATCATTGGGTATTACTATTGGCTCAATTAAGAAATTATCTGGTGATGAGCAGGTAAAAAATATTGTGCTCTTTACCAAAAATTTATTGTATTTAAGATAATCTTGTAATTTAGTTTTCTTTTAACGGTAGTAATCTTCCTCTTTTGTGATAGGTTTCTGATAACTCAATGGACGATTACCAACAATCACTATCACCTGTTTCACTTGTTCACACAAAGATGGTGAGTTCGTAAACTCATTTTAACTAAATCTTTTTCTGCATACATTCGAAAAGTATAGTTTTAACTATGTCAATTTTCACTTTAGTTACATGTTCCATCAGTGGTGGAGATTAAAGTTGTTCTTTGATCCCTTTATTGTACATATTTTTAGTATAAAGTTCTGAATATGAGTGGACCAGCTTGTTGTTAATGGAAATTGGATTTGTCTTGTTGTTTGGTTTCTAGTTTTATGAGCAAAATGGCTTGATTTATGCATTCTTGGTGTTCATTAGTTTTTGGTTTTCTTTAAGGGTTATACAATGAGTGTTGGAATATTTGAGTTGATGAATTGTAGGGATCATGTAAATCTTTATTTTTTTCCCTCATACTTCTGGGAAATTATGGGTTTAAGTGGTAATTCTGTATTGAGCTGGTGTGGTCTCATCTTCACTAAGTTAGATATAGTCATTTTTGCTTTTGTATTCATCTTTGTTGAGGTTTAGATGTGTTAAGGTGTAATAATATTAAGATATCTTTAATTGCAGGTAAGGTAGTGAGATCTTCTCTTTATCTCTGAGACAATCTTTATTAATGGACCATATTTTGAAAAGCCAATATATGAGATTTGAAACCCTAAAGCTGAGAACTACCAGAAATACTAAAGGAAACAAAGGAGAAACAGAGAAAGGTGAGCTTTTGTATTTGTGGATATGTGCTTTTAGCTTTTCTGATATGTTATCTGCATAATTTGGTTCCCCTAGGATTATGCAGTTTTATCAGCTTGATTCCGTTTAACTAGTAACTTTCACTTACATTGCTGAGGATAGCTGGCTATCAAGCTGCTTACTTTGAGAAACTAGTCGCTAAAAAAATGAGAGGATGATTCAGATGTCACATAAGGGGAATTCCATTTTAGCAGTTCTGTGAAGCCCTATCTGATATGAGAGAGAAAATATATACTCGCGCTCTTACCCATGAATAGATCTTATTAAATAGAAAAGCACCATTTATGTGATGGTCTAGATATAAAGGAAGTTATTTTCTCTTGTCACGTCATTAGACCACACTCTGTATATTTTCAGTTTCCTGTATGGGTTCCAGCGTGATATGAAAGCTGTGGACATACAGTGCTACTGTTTTTGCTTTAACTTACTAGTTTTTAGGTGGAGAAAATGGTAAAACTTCTTTGTTGGTGATGCAGTCTAATGAAACCTACTTTATGCATTTGCCGCATTTGCAGAAGGAAGTGTTACCATGCTTTATGGCCTTTGTTGTTAGATATTTTTGCCTAAAAAGAAAAGCCCTAGCAGTTGAGACCATAAATAGGACCTCTTATCTTCATTGGGCATTCATTCTCAGTAGCCATAAACCATCAGCTGAGATCTGAAATTACAAAGAGCTTCAAAAACAAGGAAAAAATAGGACAAAAAAGGGTTTCAGCACCTGTTTTCAATCCTGGTTTTAATTACTATGTATTTCTGGGTTTGAGGAGTAATTTAAATTAAAGAGTTATTGCTGTTTGCCGGTGATTTCTGGTAGCTGAACCCACCATTTCTTTGATTTCACACCTTTATTTGTTACATATTTGTTCTCTTCCATAAATAAGTATGTTTTATGTAACTGTCAATACATAATGATGAATGAAACTTGATGTATCTATACCATGTGTAAACTACCATAGTAACGAATTTAATATTTCTTCTCAGGTTAACATAATCAAGAAGACTGGAGTTAATGAAGTTGGCACAAAGAAAAAGAAACGGGTATATGTGAAAAAATTACAAGGTTCTTTGGCGGTTGCGTTTACTTTCTTGGATTTTTTGCTTTATGTTGTCTGTTTCTTTCTCTCCAGTTGCTAGTATTATATTCATTATCATTTTGTTTCTCTTTTAGAACATGAATCTGTTATTTTTTTTTGGTATTCCAATTGTTTTAAAGGAGGAAAGAATTCACTTTATTATAAAGGTATAATCCTTTTTTTTTTCTTGTGACTTCTTGTGCAGCATTCTTGAAGGAAGTAATGTCAATTACTGGTAGTGAAAAGCTTGACTTGTGGAGAGTTGGTTTTATAAGATTTAGTTTAGAAGTTGAGAAAAATTAATTCGAATTAGGAGCGATCGTAAAGTACTTACACATTGAAATTACTATCTTTTATGATTTAGTTAGATTTGGGTTTTACGTGAGAACAAATCATTTGATTTGACATTATCTTTCTTGTACTAAGTACGTTTTACATTGCTATTTTATTCTTTGGTTACTGTGCTAAAAGATATTTGCTTTACATTCATTTCATGTCTGTTATAAACGTTGACATTTGTGAATGTAAATGTGTTCATGATGAAACTAAACATAACATTATTATTTATATTCTAAAAAATATGATAGCGACATTAATTTAAATGTCAAAATATTTAATCCGACATTTTGCTATGTTGTAAAAGATGTCACTAATATTTTTTAATGACATTCACATAAAGTGAAAACGACATTTTATATATGTTATGAATTTTCTTAGCGACATTTACCAAAATGTCGATATTTCAATATGATATTTTGTGAAAATCATATGTAAATGTCGTATTTTTTAGTAACATTAATCTAATTGTTAAAAATTTTAAGTGATATTTCCTATATGTTGTAAACCAAATGTCGTAACATTCTTACCGATTTTTACCTAAATATCGTAAATTAAATGTCATAAATTTCTTATTGACATTTACCTATATGTTGCAAAGTAAGTGTCGCAAATTTCTTATCGACATTTACCTAAATGTCATAAAATAAGTGTCATAATTTCTTATTGACATTTATCTAAATGTCGTAAAGTAAGTGTCATAATTTCTTACCGACATTTACCTGAATGTCGGAAAATTACCGACATTAAAATTAATGACATTTGATGCAAATGTAAATTAAATATCGGTAAATAAATTTGTGACATTTAAACTGCATAATACGATATTTATTAAATGTCGTCATATCTCCACTTTCTTGTAGTGATATAAACCTTGGATTACTTAAATATATATATATATATATATATATATATATATATATTTTAGTAAGAGTTTGGTGCAAACAATTTGTTAAAACAGGATCCTTTTCTATTGAATTATCAGTTAGTGTATATAGATCACAAATGTGATATTATGTTAGTTATTTCTTTACAATATTATCCTAAATTTTTTTAATTCATTTATTTTGTTTGATAGTTTTCATTATGTTGAATTTATCAAAGCTTGAGTTTGTGGCACTTGACATTTCTGGAAAAAAAAACTACATATCATGGGTTCTTGATTCTGAGATTCACTTAGACTCTAAAGGTCTTGGTGGGACCATTACTTAGGATAATGAAGCATCGAGCCAGGACAAAACAAAAGCTATGATTTTCCATCGTCATCATCTAGATGAAGGATTGAAAGTTGAATATCTGACAGTGAAAGATCTACTTGAATCGTGGACTGTTTTGAAGGAAAGGTTGACCACCTTAAGGCAACGGTATTGCCAAGGGCTCGTTATGAGTATATACACTTATGGTTTCAAGATTTTAAGACCATAGGCAAGTATAACTCGTTTGTATTTAGAATAAATTTCCAATTAAAATTATGTAGGGAAGATATAAATGATGAGGACTTGTTGAGAAAGACTCTTATGACTTTTCATGCCTCAAATACGGTGTTACAATAACAATACCATGTAAGGGATTTCACAAAATATTCTGAGTTGATCTCATGCATTAGTGGCTGAGCAACATAATACCATTTTGATGAATAATCATGAGGCACGCCCTACTGGATCCGCTCCATTTGCGAAAGCGAATGTCCTAGCAACACGTGATAAGTTTGAAAGAAAAAAATAATTATCGGGACCATATAAATGTACGTGGGCGTGGCAAGAGACGCTATAATAATCATCATCATGGTGGTCATTATTAACAAGGAAATAATATGGGTTTTCAAAATAATCTTGTATGAAGCAAAGGCAATAATTATCATCGATGTGTTATGAAAGGTCACTAAAAACATGATTGTCGTGCGCCTTAATATTTTGTCAGGCTTTATCAAAACTCCACCATAAGAAAAATCAATAATATTAGAGCCTCTTCTGCTAGTGCCCTGGTGGAGTCACACTTGACCTTTCGAAATGATTCTATGTCAGGTCCTTCAAAGAAATATGATGATAATACCGAAGCAAATCATGCTTTTAAAGGTGATAATTTTGAAGACATTAATGATATTACTCATTTGGAAGTTGGAGACTTCTTTGGAGATCAAAATTAAAGTTTGTTCATTTTTTTGGGAATACAATTATGTTGTTGCTTTTATTTATGTGTTTTAAATTGTCTTGTTCTTTCTTAAATTGTTTTAATTTTCAAGCACCTTAAGTTATCTTATAGTATTTTTTTTTTCATATTTCTTATGTTGTACTTTTGTTTTACGAAGAAAATAAAATTTTCCAGTCTTCAGTTGGATTCAAGATGAGTAATGAAGATATATGCCTTCTAGATAGATAGTACAACTCACACTATACTAAGAGAAAAGAAATATTTCTCTTATTTGGTTATGAAAAAGAACTATGTGAATACAATATCAGGTAGTACAAAATTAATTGAGGACTCTGAAAGAGCGGCTTTATTAATACCTGGTGGAACAATATTGGCTATACATAATACCTTGTATTGTAGTAAGTCTCAAAGAAACTTGTTGAGTTTCAAAGCTATTCGCCAAATAACTAGCATGTAGAGACTGACAATGAAGGAATGTTGAATACCTTTATATTACTATAATAAAAAGGAAGAAAAAGATGTGTACGTGAAAAGTTTCGTGCATTTTACTAGTTCTAATAATTTTATCATTTGGCATGACCGATTAGGCCATCCCGATTCTAATATGATACGCAAAATAATTAAGAGTTCACATGGGCACCTATTGATGAATCAAAAAATTCTTCAATCTAGAGAATTCTCTTGTGCTACTTGTTCTCAAGGAAATTGGTTATTAGACCATCAGCAGCCAAGGTTGGGATTGAATCCCCTGTATTTCTGAAATGTATGCAGGGTGATATATGTGGGCCCATACACCCTCTATGTGCACCATTCAAGTATTATATGATTTTGATAGGTGCATCTACAAGATGGTCAAATGTATGCTTGTTATCAACTCGCAATATGGCATTGAGATTGTTAGCTCAAATAATAAGGTTAAGAGCAAAATTTTCATTATGCAATTAAGACAATTTGTCTTGATAATGCTGGTGAATTTACATCCTAGACCTTTAATGACTATGGTATATCAACTAGGATTACAATTGAGCATCCAGTTGCTCATGTTCATATCCAAATGGTGTAGCGGAATCATTAATCAAGCGTCTCCAATTGATCACTAGACCAATGCTTATGAGAACTAAACTTTCCATTTTATTATGGGGTCATGCTATTTTGTATGCAGCAGCACTTGTGCGGATAAGGCCCACAAGCTATCATAAAGTCTCCCCATTACAATTGTCTTTTGGTCAAGAGCCAAATATTATGCATCTTAGAATTTTTGATTGTGCGGTATATGTTTCAAGTGCTCCATCACAACACACAAAGATGGGTCCCAAAGAAGGTTGGGAATATATATTAGGTATGAATCTCCTTCTATTATAAAATATTTAGAACCTGTGACTGGAGATTTATTTACGACAAGATTTGTTGATTGTCGTTTTGATGAATCAGTATTTCCAATATTAGGGGGAGAAAATAAGCAACTGAAAAAGAAAATAGATTGGAATGCATTATCACTGTCTCATTTGGATTCTCGAACAAATCAATGTGAACAAGAGGTTCAAAAGATAATGTATTTGAAAAATATTGCAAATCAACTGCCAGATGCATTCACTGACCTACCAAGGGTGACTAAGTCACATATCCCAGCTGCTAATGCTCCAATTCGAATAATGTCCCAATAGGATAATCAATTAATGCAAATGAGTCTAATTCACGCTTAAAACGTGGTAGACCAATCGGTTCTAAAGATAAAAATCCTCAAATGAAGAAAGGAGCAAATGATCAAGGTGATCATAATATAGAGGTAGTGGCTCAAAAGGAGCCCCGAGATATAACAAATGATAAGATCTCAAGGGAGGTCAAGGTACCTGAAAATAATGAGAATGAAGAGATCTCAATAAGTTATATCTCTACGGAAAAAAGGTGGAACCGAGATGATATTGGTATTGATAATATTCTTGCGTATTAATGTTGTTGAAATAATGCAACAAAATGAGGATCTTGAACCAAAATTTATCGATGAATGGAAATGATTGGCCAAAATGGAAAGAAGTTATCCAAATAGAATTAACTTCACTCAAAAAACGTGAAGTCTTCAGACCCATAGTTCGAACACCTGAAGGTATAAAGCCAATAAGGTAAAAATAGATTTTTGTGCGAAAACGAAATGACAAAAATAAAGTCGTTAGATATAAAGCGCGACTTGTGGCACAAGGGTTTTTGCAAAGGCTTGGCATTGATTATATGGAGACATATTCTCCTATAGTAGATGATATGACCTTCAGGTATCTCATAAATATGACAGTGCATGAAAAACATAATGTCACGACTCGGACTTCCTACCATCAGGAGTCATGATGGCGCCTACTATTGCAGCTAGGCAAGCCAAGCATTTGTCACGACCCAAACCCAGTCGTGATGGCGCCCAACCCTAAAGCTAGGCAAGCCTGACCAACAGTCGCTCCCAATTCAACAATAAATTTCAAAACCGATAATTTAAGGAGAATATAATAGTTTTAGAATAATAATCCAATATTTATAGAAGAATAATACTGAGAAATACAAAGTCTCATAAAAATACTCCCAAAAGATTTGGGATCACGAGTCTAGAGCCTCTAAAGCAAACTGGATAACAATATCTGAACAAAAATACACAAGTCTGGGAATGTATATATAAATAAAACTGAAATAGGAAGAGTAGTCAGGTCCTGCGAACGTCAAGCAGCTACCTCAACAACTCTGATAAGCTCTGGAGACAACGACTGCTCAGCTAAGCCTCCGGTGCACCTGAATCTGCACACAAGGTGCAGGGAGTAGGGGTGAGTACTACCAACTCAGTGAGTAATAAGCATATAAAATGTCTGAAGATAAGAAATCCACGAAATGCCACAAAGTAAAGCTAAAACTAACAGTCCGACACCTTAACTACGAACCAATAGTAAAGCAACATCAAGTATATCAGTCAAGTATAATGCAAGGATGCAATGCAATGCACATGAACACGCTGTGGAATACAGCCCGATCTATTTGACGTCGACGACGCTCACTGGGGGTGTGTACAGACTCCGGAGGGGCTCCTTCAGCCCAAGCGCAATATAATCATAACATTCGCTGCGGCGTGCAGCCCGATCCATACTCAGTCCACAATATGCATATGAGTCACGTAACGGATTCAATTAATTTCCAAATTTCCAATTTATTTAGAAGAATATACTTTTAACTTCAGGAAAAGTGACTTAGCATTTCATAACAGTGATTAAACACAGGACTGAGATCAATGATTATACAAAGCATGCTATCACAATGATATTCATCCTCTAAGGATGCTACAGATCGGCACAAGGCCCCAAACACGGCAATAAGCCCAGATATATTCAATACAGGGTGCGTATCAGTCGCCAATATAGAAACATTCTTGTTCGGGATGGACCAAGTCACAATCCCCAGTCATAACCAATCTCGTACCTGCCATGGGGTGCGAGTCACACCTTACAATAGCGTCACAATGTGATAAGCCGGGGTTTTAAACCCTCAGGCCATCATATACACCAACTACTCACCACTAACCGGCCGTAGAATGATCCGCAATGCCTTTTCCTTTCGTATCGACCTCCTCGCGCGTCGAATCTAGTCAAAATCACAACGAATACATAAATATGGGTTAAAGAAATATAAATCAATCAAAAATAATCGAAAAGTACTAAAATTCATGAAATTGGTAAAACCCGAGCCCCGGGCCCAATTCTCGAAGAATTCCGAAAATCACACCAGCGGATTCCTCGTCTCGCCACGAGTCCGTACATATAAAGTTCATCGAAAACAGAGCTCAAATGGCCTTTCAAATCCTAAAAATTCGTTTTTAAAAACAAAGCCCCTAGTTCTTCACAATTTCTACCCACTTTCATGAATTTGAGTGTTGATTTTTCCATAAAATGGTATTTTCTAGTCAAGAGACTTACCTCCACTCAATACCCGTTGAAAATCATCTTCAAATCGCTCAAAAAGCTCTCTTGGCGGAGTAAAAATGGTGGAAAAATAATATGGGTCACGGACAAAAGGATTTTAAATATTCTGTCTGACTACTGTAGCGACCCCTGTGCGATCGCATTACTACCCCTGCGATCGCATAGGCCAAAATCAAGGCCCTTAAAATTCCTCTTACGCGATCGCAGGACGGGTCATGCGATCGCATAGCACTGTCTCCCACTTCTACGCGGCTGCATTACTTCCCACGCGACCGCACTGCCTAATCTCCTCAACCTATACGATCGTAGACCCCTTTACGCGATCGCATAGAGAAAATCTTCAACCCCTTCAGGACCTTCTATGTGATCCCAGGCGTACATACGCGATCGCATAGAGGAAAATTCCTCTGCAATTTTCTGCTGCACTTTTCATGTTCAAAACTCCCCGTTAGCCATCCGAAATCATCCCGAGGCCCTCGGGACCACAACCAAATGCACAGATATGTTCTATTACTTCATTCAAACTTGTTCGTAACATCAAAACACTATCATAAACATCAAAATCATCGAATTACTACGGATTCAAGCCTAAGTTAAACTAAAACTTCTGAAACTTGCATTTGATCTAAAACCCGACCTAAACACCTCTGATTGACCTGAAACTTTGCACGCATATCCAAAACCACCTAACGAAGCTACTTCAACTCTCGGAATTCCATTTCGACCCTCGGATCAAAATCTCACCTATCAACCGGAATTCGCCAAAATCCAACCTTAGCCAATTCAAGCCTAATTCTACACCGGACCTCCAAATTCAATTCTGATTGCGCTCCTAAGTCACAAATCATCCCCCGAAACTAGTAGAATCATCGTAAATCCATTCCGAGCCTTCTAACTCATAAGTCAACATTCGGTTGACTTTTCTAAACTAACCTTCTCATAAAGAGACTTATTGTCTCATTTCTAACCGAACTCTATCCGAATTACTTCAAATTCTTCAAACACATATAATGAAACATATAGAAGCATAAAACGGAAAAAACGGGGCGGTAACTCCCGTAACGACGGGTCGGGTCGTTATAGCATTAGAATATTTTCTGATAAGACCTTAAAAATAATAATAATAATAATAATAATACGAGTCATTTAAATAAAAGAGAAAGTCTTAAAAACATAGATAACTGAAAACCAAAATGCAGAAGTTTAACATTCCTCTACCCAAGACTGGTGTCGCAACTCACGAACTACTAAAGAGTGCTAAAAATAAGTCTGAATAGAAATACATCAATGTTTGTCTCGGTACAAGGAAAAACAAACTAATAACATAGAAGGGACTCCGGCCTGCGAACGTCAACTAGGATACCTCGGAATCTCTGGACTGAAGTCAACTCCCAACGCTCCTACTACTGTCCAAAAGTTGCTGCTCCGGTGCTGTGATCTGTGCAAAAATATGCATAGAGTGTAGCATCAGCACAACCGACCCCATGTGCTGGTAAGTGCGTCGCCTAACCTCGGCGAAGTAGTGACGAGGATAGACCAGACTGCCAGATAAACATGTGCGGATATATATACAAGTACAATAAAATAATAGTGGAAAGTAAACAATTAAAACTGTGAGGGGAACATACTTATGGGGTAGCAGATAAAACATATTATCAGGAATAATAGAAGAAACTACATCTGATTTCTTCTAACATAGAATAAGGGGAAAACAAACCACTTTCACTTGTTCAATGTTCTCTCATTTAAGGCGTGCAACACGATCCCATTTCCTCATGTCACGTGGTAGGCGTACCACTCGATCCCATTTCATAACATCACGTGGTAGGCGTACCACTCGCTCCCAATTCATAATATCACGTTGTAGGCATACCACTCTATCCCATTTCATAATATCACGTGGTAGGCGTACCACTCAATCTCATTTTATAACCACTCGATCCCACTTTATAATATCACGTGGTAGGCGTACCACTCGATCCCATTTCATAACATCACGTGGTAGGCGTACCACTCGATCCCATTTCATAACATCACGTGGTAGGCGTACCACTCGATCCCATTTCATAACGTCACGTGGTAGGCGTACCACTCGATTCCATTTCATAACGTCACGTGGTAGGCGTACTACTCGCTCCCATTTCATAATATCTCGTGGTCGGCGTACCACACGATCTCATTTCTTTCAACACAATACACAAAATAATCCCGGCAAGGGAACAAGATAATATAAGAAACTATTCCGGCAAGGGAGATCCAGCTATAACCAAACTTATTCAATTTCTACTTAACTCAATTAAATCAATATTCAGTCTCAACAATTACTGGCTCGGTGTTAAAGATTTTCAACCAAGCCCTCATAAACAACAATTAAGAATTTGATAATTTAGCAATTTAGGACTCACGGTCATGCTCGACACCAGTGTATAGACACTCGTCACCATGCCTTTACACCGTACTCGACAAATAGCAATTAGAAAATAAGACTCTACTCCTATTCCCTCAAGCCAAAGTTAGACCAAACACTTACCTCAAATGCTCCAAACTCAAACCAAACCTCTAGTATAGCTTTACCCTTCAAATTCACCACCAAAACCGCTCGACTCTAGTCACAAATTACTTGAATGTATCAACAAATGCTAATTGAATCAATTTGAATGCATGAAAATGAATTTTCCAAAGTTTTACTCAAAAATTCCCAAAATACCCCCGGGCCCAAGTGGTCGAAACCCGAGGTTCGAACCAAAACCCGGTTACCCATTCCCCCACGAGTTCATATCTATGATTTATTTTGAAATCGGACTTCAAATTGAGGTCCAAATCCCCAATTTTAAGAAAACCTAGGTTCTACCCAAAATTTCCATTTTCACCCATGAAAAACCTTGATTTTAGGATGAAAACATGACAAATGATGTTAAAAATTGAAAAAATTAAGTGAAAATCAACTTACAATTGAATTGGAGAAGGAAGAGTTCTTGAAAAATCGCCAATGGGTGTTTGGGTTTGAGAAATATGAAAAGTGAGGTCTAAAATCGTCTAAGTATGAAAAATACAGGTTGAAGATGTGGGAAATGCGAACTGGGGTTCGCAATTTCGAACCCCGACCAAATATGGGAATTGCGAACACAGCTTCGCATTTGCGAAGCCATGCCAACACTGGGACTTTTGCATTTGCGAAAGGGGCCTCGCAATTGCGGTCCATGGCCCTTCGCATTTGCGATGATCTCATTCGCATTTGCGAAACCTGTCAGGCCTCCATTTTCTCGCATTTGCGATATGGTAGTCGCATTTGCGAGTACTTCTTCGCAAATGCGAAGACACCAGAACTGAGAAATACCAGATTTTCAAAAATGAGAAAATGTAATTTGATGCCTATCCAAAACTCACCCGAGCCCTCGGGGCTCCAAACCAAATATGCATACAACCTCAAAAACATCCTACGGACTTACTCGTGCGATCAAATCGCCAAAATAACATCATATACGTGGAATCAAGCCTCAAAACACATGATTTTCCTTCAAGCTTCACAAACTTTCAAATTTGGAACTTATAGTCCGAAACACGTCAAACGACGTCCGTTTTAAACCAAACTTTGCAGATAGCGCTTAAACCATGTATAAGACTTGTACCGGACGTCGGAACCAAAATACGAGCCCGATACCATAGTCTTTTAATCAATTTTCATTTTCAATTTCCTTAACAATTTCAGAAAAATTCTTTTCCTCGGGTTCTAGACCTTTGATTTCGACTCCGGGCACATACCCGAATCCCATATTTTTCCACGGACACAGAAAAATTCTTTTCCTCGGGTTCTAGACCTTGGATTTCGACTTCGGGCACATGCCCGAATCCCATATTTTTCCACGGACCCTCCGGGACCGTCAAATTACGGGTCCTAGTCTGTTTATCAAAAATATTGACCGAAGTCAACTTTAATTATTTTAAAGCCACATTCTAAAAATTTTCACCGAAATTAACATATAATCTTTTCGGCTACGCGCCCGAACTGCGCACGCAAATCGAGGCAAGTAAAAATAAGGTTTTCAAGGCCTCGGAAGTGTGGAAATGAAAGAGAAAATAGGTGATGACCCTTTGGGTCGTCACACTTAATATGCATCTAATGGATGTTGTCACAACCTATTTGTATGGATCATTAAACAACAAAAATTTTATAAAAATATCAGAGAGATTTAAAGTGCCTGAAGCATATAAAAAAATTTGTGAAACTTGTTCAATAAAGCTTCAGAAATTCCTATATGGATGGAAACAATCAAATCGTTTGTGGTACAATCGTCTGAGTGAATACATGTTGAAAGAAGGGTACAATAACGAACCAATTTGTCTGTATGTCTTTATAAAAAGGTGTGGACCTGATTTTGTTATAATCGCCATGTATATTGATAATTTAAAATCATTGAAACTCCTAGGGAGCTTCCAAAAGCAATAGAATGTTTGAAGAAATAATTTGAAATGAAAGATCTTGAAAAAATAAGGTTTTGTCTTGGTCTACAAACTGAGTATATCTAAGATGGAATATTTGTCCATCAATCAACATACACCAAAAATATTTCAAACGATACTATATGGATAAAGCACATCCATTGAGTGCCCCGATAATTGTGAAATCACTTGATATAAAGAAGGATCCATTCCGGCCTCATGAAAATGATGAAGAACTTCTTAATGCCGAAGTACCATATCTTAGTGAAATATGGGCATTAATATATCTCTCTAATAATTCCCGACCAGATATAGCTTTCTCAGTAAGCTTGTTGGCAAGATTTAGTTCTTCCTCAACAAAAAAAACACTAAATGGTATTAAGCATTTATTTAGATAACTCCAAGGAACCATTGATATGAGTTTATTTTATTCAAATTGATCCAAGTCATCATTGATTGGTTATGCAGATGAAGGATATTTGTGTGATCCACATAAAGGTCGATCTCAGACATGCTATTTATTTACAAGTGGAGGTACATCCATATTATGGTGTTCAACAAAATAAACTATGGTTACTACTTCTTCAAACCATGCAGAGATAATAGCCATTCACTTAGCAAGTCGAGAATGCGTTTGGTTGAGATTGATAATTTAACACATTCAGGAAACATGTGGTATCTCTTCAAAAGGCAATATTCCAACAATGTTGTATGAAGACAATGATCCATGCATAGCTCAACTGAGAGGAGTAACATCAAAGGAGATAGAACAAAACACATTTCACCGAAATTCTTTTTCACTCATGATGTTCAAAAGAATTGTGAAATAGACATTCAACAAATTTGTTCAAGTGATAATTTGGCGGATCTGTTCACTAAGACATTACCAACCTCAACATTTGACAAGCTGATATACAAGATTGGAATGCGTCGTCTTCGAGACATTAAATGATGTTTTCATCAGGGGGAGTAACTACGCGTTGCACTCTTTTTTTTTTAACCAAGGTTTTGTCCCATTAGATTTTCCTGTTAAGGTTTTTAACGAGGTAGCAAGTAATGCGTATTACATATAAATATGTACTCTTTTCTAGTAAAATTTAATAAAGCATATTTATTTTACATAGACATCCAAAGGGGAGTGTTGTGAATAATTTAAAAAGTAGATACCCATGCTGCTATGGGATTTCCCTTACTATTTGATGTTGAGTATTCCCTTTCTTTTCACTATTTGGTGGAGTGAAAGTTTACCTTTTAGGCTTATAAATAGTCTTGTATTCTGATGGATAAAGACACCCAAAAAAAAAGTAGTGAAATACTCTTTCTTTCTATCTCCGTTTATTATTTATATTTTGCTACATTACTTTTATTTTATAACACTTAAAGATATTTGGTGAAAGCTTATGAAAAAAATAAAGTTTTTTGAGCTATTTCTCGAGCTGAAAAAAAGTAATTTCTGTTTTAAGAGTAAAAGCTGAAGAAGTTTTATATTTTCTGGACCAAAGATATACGAATCGAAAACTTATAATTATCGCATGGACAAAAACTAATCATGCATCATGGAAGACATGAGACGAAAGTCTCATAAATAAGCTCTTTTTCTCTATTTTGTTATTTTAAGTTTGAATTAGAAATGAACTTTTTAAAGCTCGTGATCCTGATTTATCTTCTCGATACTGCAGCCAAAGTTCCACTTTTTTTTTTTTTACTATTTTAAATAATAGTAATATCACACCTCGATTATTCTATCGAGTACCTGTGATCTCCTACCACTTTCCTAAATTAAAATGCTTGAAGCCGGAGACTCTTTAGAAATCTCATGTATTGAAAATATAACAAAATAACTAACCCAATAATTGTATGTGAAAGTTCCCTCTCCAAATTAATTCTAACGAGTCTAGGGTTTAAAAATATGAAAATAAGAATAAAATCCCATCTTCCAACCCTTTTGTTCAGCAGCGGATGTCGCAAATGCGACCTCAGGTTCGCATTTACAAAACTTTGTAATTGCAGAACAGAAATCGCAAAAGCAAAACCTGACAGCCCACACAAATATCACAATTGCGACAAAGGCTTCGCTATTGCGATGGCAGCCTTCTTCGCGGAAGCGACACAATCGTCACAATTGCGACCCAGCCCAATCCTATATTGTCGCAAATGCGAAGAGGGGGTCATATTTGCGACATCTGGACCTTCCCTGTTCTCTTCGCAATTGCGATGATGGTGCTTGCAATTGCAACAACTGTAGCACCAGCACACCAGCAGCCTATAAACAGCTTAATCTAATTTGAAACACCTTCGAAACTCACCCGAGCCCTCTGGGACTTCAAACCAAACATCCACACAAGTCTAAAAATATCATGCGAACTCGCTCGCGCGATCAAAACACCAAAATAACATCTAAAACCACGAATCGGACAATTCAAAAGAAAACTCAAGAACCTCTAGAATCACAATCAAGCATCTGAATACTATCAAACCAACTCCGAATTGCACCAAACTTTGCAAACAAGTTTCAAATAACAAAATGGACCTATTTCAAGTCCCAAAATAAAAATTCGAACCTAATAACCATAAAGTCAACTTACGGTCAATCCTAGGGAATTTCCAAGCATTCAAATTTCCAACTTTCGGCAAAATAAGTCAAATCAACTTAGGGACCTCCGAAATCAATTTCGGACATACGCCCAAG
Source organism: Nicotiana glauca (assembly GCA_026770625.1). NCBI lineage: Eukaryota > Viridiplantae > Streptophyta > Magnoliopsida > Solanales > Solanaceae > Nicotiana > Nicotiana glauca. The sequence continues at coordinate 19,101 of MU735761.1, forward strand.
TCCAAAATAAAAATACGAACCCAATGAGATCATCAAAACACGATACGGGATCGTTTAACCAAAATGTTGACATATGGTCAACTCTAGTTTCTTTTTGATTGCACAGAGCTGATTTCCAAATTTAAGGTACAACATGCAAGTCAAAAATAGAAAATAAGACAGCTATATAAGCTATTCATTCTACTATTATCGAGAGAAGCCAAGTTCGGACGAAACAGCAGCTGAGTTAATCCAAGACCGAGGTGCTGTTTCATGAGACACTTCTAAGTTTATAGAGTTTACAGGAGACTTGGAAGTCTGGCAAGGTTTTATGCATAGTTGAGCTCACTTCTCTCTTCTAGGCTTGGAGCCTTGGAGGATGAGTAAGGTGGTAAAACAAAAGCTAAGTAAACCGGTTAGACGAGTTTTCCAGCCATATAAAGAACAAAGCATCTACTTTACCAAATGGACAAAAAAACAAGTTGTGATGCTCATAGTGTTATATAATATATTTTTTACATGTTTAGGTTAATTTTCGACTTTATCCCTCTCACTGTGATGAATACAATCCCACAACTCACAATTGTAGGTTAGGTTTTTCACAACAGCTTTATTTTCTCTCCTCTTTCCAACTGCACAGTCCCTCCTCCATCTCCTCACTGTCACTGGTGATTCTGACAAAAATTCCAGCTTTCCCTCCATGATACTATTACGTGTCGTTCTGCCCACCTCCCCAGATTGTTCTGCTTGCCATCTGTATGCTGCCTGCACCATTCTCAAGCCTTCAACTTGCTAGTTTTGCTCCCAGTCCATTAATTTTTTCTCCTTTAAAGTCTTTTCTACACATCATGTTAGGACCATTTCTTTCTTCTGATCAAGGACCTTATTCCTAGAATGCTGCATTAAAAAAATATGCTTGAAGAGGGTTCATCTTTTGTAACTTGGTGCTGGAAATGTTGGCCAGATCGGTGATTCCAAACTCCAACAAACTTCCACCTTCCTGAGACGATGAACCATCTTCATCAGATCACCAAGTCCTGAATTTATTAAACGGCAGAAGCATGATCTTTCACCGGATGATGAACAATCTTCATGAGATCACCAAATCCTGACATACTACCTCCAACATGGATCCGTGCAATGATCAATAGGGTCTTATTCCACTTCCTGATTGTCGAATGCTTGGATAACACCAAAAAACAACTTCCTACACTACGAATGGGGACCTAACTAATGATGAAGCTTACCCATCCAATAGGCGGGTTCAAAATTTAAACTCTGTGGATTCAATCCTTAAAGTTATTAGCACTGAAACCATTATATTTTTTCATATCTCCATAGAACCTCCCTTGAAACTTTGTTGTATGCTTTTGTTGGGTCAATAAACACCATATGTAAGTCTTTCTTTCTTTCCCTATATTGCTCTGCCAATATTCTAACAAGATGAATGGCTTCTTCGCCCCGGCATGAATCAAAATTGGTTCTCGGAAATAGACACCCCCCTCCTCACCCTCATCTCTACCACCCTTTTCCAAATTTTCATCGTGTGGCTAAGCAGACCCCTATAAGTTATGACCAATGCTGATTTTAGTTATATATATATATGAAGCCTACCTCGGTGTAACCTCTTATGCAGAAAGGGAAAACCACAAGTACATCCATTTGGACTAGAAATAACAAATGAAAAACTCAAAGGAGTATTCCCCTAATCTATGTTACATGAGCCAGGTACATTCGGTTTTCTGTCAACTTTTAGTGTAATTTGAACAATTCCACGAATACACATACCCATGATTAGGGGTGTTCATGGTTCGGTTTGGATCGATTTTTCCCTAAAAAGAAACCAAATCAAGTAAGTCGATTTTTCAAATATTAGAACCAAACCAAACCAATTAAGTTGGTTTTTCTCGATTCGGTTTATGTCTGCTTTTCGATTTTTTGGTTATTTATCGGTTTTTTCTTAAATATAAGACATACACTACCAAACACATATTCTGGCAACCACATTTTCAATGTAACACTATCAAATCAATTGCCGTTTGAGAAATCTATTATTTACCAAGATATATCGACGATAATTGAATCAAATAGTGATGAATAATTTAAGGACTCAATTAAAAATATATTATTTTTAACACGAAATGGATTCTTACACTAAACAAAAGAAAACTACCAATCAAACTAGAATGTAAAGGTAAAGAACTATATTAAAAATGCAAAATATTAACATTTACCATAAATTTTTTGAAACTTTGTATAACAATATACATATATATAGGTGTAATAATAAATTTGAAATAGTTATTCCTATAGTCGGTTTGGTTCGGTTTTTTCTGATTAAAACCAAAACCAAACCAAATTTGATCGGTTTTTAAAATTCAAAACCAAAACCAAACCAAACCAAAAAGTATCGCTTTTTTTGGTCGGTTTGGTTTGGTTTTCGGTTTGGTTCGATTTTTCGGATTTTTATGAACACCTCTGCCCATGATGCACTCGTTCAATACAAAGTTGTGTGAAAATTGACTGTTGCACCAGCAGAATAACTATTTTAAGCCTAAACATAAAATTTCTCATACATTCCAAAAAAAGTGTACACCAGTCAGCCAAAGAGAACAAAATTCGGTAGAATCGCATTTCTGTTGCAACAAGCTGATTCTCAATCCACTAGGCAAGTGAGAAACAAGGCTGATCTCTTTTGCTTCATGAACTATTGATTGTGAGCTGAAGAATCGTCCAGTTTTTGAACTTGTTCGAAGTACGCTGTAGCACCCAGTCTGCCTGGGAACTGGGCTGTTTTTCACTTTGCTTCTTCTGGAGACGAAATGGTAAGCTAGGGCTTCCATGAATGCACTCCTCTCTCCCCAGCCTTTGGCTGTGGGAGAGCCACCTCCAGTAGTCACAAATACAGTTCAAAACAACAACTCACAACAAACGTATGCTGCTCAACTGACACAACCAAAAGCAGCAGGTACGTCGATTCCAAATCCATCAAAAACAATCCTTAAACCTTTTGAAATAGTTCATGGAGAACCTACTGTTAAGTTTACTATGGAGGAACTTCGAAAATTCACTGTGGAAGAAGGTCTACATCAAGCCTTAGTATTAAAATTCTCATTTGAAAGATTGGAGATGCATGAACTGCGAAAGTCCTTACCAAAATTGCTGGGAACTCATGGTCATAACTTGGTCGGGTGGTTAGCGAGAAGACACATCCTTATCAGGTTTGATTTATATGAAGATTATGTGGTTGCTGCCTCAAAAGTTGTTAATCATCTACTCGTCAATGGTGAGAAGCACCAGTTTAGAATTTTTCCTCGGAATATTAATTTTAATCCAAAGGAAGAAACCTCGAGGGCTTTTGTATGGATATCTTTGCCTAACCTGCCGCCAATGCTTTTTGCGAAACAATCCTTACTGTCAATTGCTTCAGTTATTGGTAAGCCTATAGCTATTGACAAAGCTACACAAGAAAAATCGAGGCCTAGCACAGCACGAGTAAAAGTCGAGTTGGACCTACTTGATAAGAGACCACATAGAGTAAGGATTCATTATGTTGAGGAAAAAACAGGGCAGATTGTGGAACTATTTCAGCAGATTGTGTATGATAATTTGCCTCAGTACTGTTCTTACTGTAAGCATCAAGGGCATGGGGAAAGTAGCTGTCATTTTTTGCAGGATGACAAACAAGATGATGAAAATGCTACAGTTGAAAGGAAAAATGTCGAGAAATATCAAGGTGATTTGAGGAATTTACTGGATGAAAAGAAGAAGGCTGTTCATGTTACTGAGCAAATGAATACTAGAGGACCAGTCCAGGTGGCTGGGCTAGTTCCCGATGGAGTTCCTACAATTTCAGCTGCTAGTGAAGAGAAGAAAAAAGCAGTTGTTTCTGGTGGTGAAACAACTGCAGTAATAGAAGGGCAAAAATCTGGACAAAAACAATCTGCGAGTACTGATGGGAAGGCAGCTCGACATAGTACTGTTGGGAAGGCATCAGCTCTTGTAGATGTTGCAGGGGTAGACCAAACATCTGATGCTCAAGGACAATCTGAGGAACAAGGACCTGAGCAAAATACGACTACAGCTGCTGGGGTAGGAAAAGATAGTGCATATCTTGGGAAAAGTGTTACAGGTTATAATGTTGATGTTGAGGCTGATGGAGCTGGAAGTGAACAACACAAAGTTGGAGGAACAGTCTCTAACAGAGTTGTTGTTGCACAGAATTTTGAGACTAAACAAGAGGGGCACAAGAGCACATTGTTTGAAAATAGGCATGGGACAATAGAGAAGGATGAGAAGGGAGATGATACAAATAAAAAAAGGGGTGATTGGAACGTGGTAACAGGTATACAATCTCCTGCAAAATCAGGAAGTTCATCAAAAAATCAGAAACTGGGTGCTCGACGCAATGAATGCAACATTGCAAAATGGTCTTAAACTAAGGTTTCATTTTGCCAGCCATCGTGTGGGAAGAGTTATCAAGGATGAACTTCAAATTCCATTTTTTGAAAATACTTTGACCGGAAAATTAAAGAACAAGATGGAGGCTCCAGATTTCATTCCGAGTAAGCCTCCTTGTCGCACATGCATTCACCACCTACATACCCCACCAAATACTGTGGAGGATCATATTGGAACAAGCAAAGCAGGTGCTATCTGGATGAAAATTGCAACAAGTTCCGACAAGGAAGCAATTGTTAGGCGACTTCCTATGAGAGCTGCCAAACAAAAGCAGGCTGCCCCAACTTCATCAACCCCAACTTCATCAACGAAATCCAACCGTTCAAAAAAGAATGGATGATTTTTGAATACTTTTTGAACAAGGTAGATGAAACCGACAAAGAATTACAAATTGAAGTTTTTACAAGGTTGGAAAAAAAGGGACAAAAATCAAATGGGTACTACATTTTATTCTTCCACTTTATTAGTATCATCATCTGTAATCTCATCACAGAGTATGTTATAAACTCTGTGATGGTCATACAATATTTGGTCCTTTCAAGTTCATATTTTTTACATTCTTGTTAGTAGGCGAGTTTCACAAGCCTCAATAGGATTAGTACGATAAGGCTAGCCCGGTTTGAGTTATATGGGTAACAATACCGGTGCTATTGTCCCCCTTATCTTTATTTCTCCTAATTGTTGTAATTTTCTTTTCTGTTATTAACAAAAAACCAGCTCTAGGCGCTTGCCTAGCGGTTTGCAAAAAAAAAAAAAAACTGATTTTTGCAAAATTAGGACCCAATAAAAAAAAAAAAAAACTGATTTTTGCAAAATTAGGACCCAATAAAAAAAAAAAAAAACTGATTTTTGCAAAATTAGGACCCAATAAAAAAAAAAAAAAACTGATTTTTGCAAAATTAGGACCCAATAAAAAAAAAAAAAAACTGATTTTTGCAAAATTAGGACCCAATAAAAAAAAAAAAAAACCGGATTTGGCGAAATTCAGGACCAATGAAAAAAAAAAAAAAAAGAGAACAAAATTCCATCCTAAAAAATTGACACAAACTATATAACTTCACTACAAACTGATAGTTCATTTAATTTAAATGATTCCATCAAAATTCTCTAAAAACAACAGTCACAATCAAATGGGCAAAGTGAGGTACCTCCACCATGGGACTTCCCCAAACCCAACTCCTCTTCCGTGTATATGGTTAGCCCATCCGCCGTCTTTTTCCTCTGTCGACGCGGCGGCTCAGATAACACGTTGGGAACTCTACTGCTACTTTTATCTTTGCTTTTCTTCAGCTTTTTCGGCTCTGTAATGGAATCTCCGCTTGATTTTGAATTTTCTAGTTGTTCCGGTTTCTTCCTCTTTTTTCCAGCAAATATTTCGTCGATTTCATTGCCTGATTTTTTGGGTTTAGAAGGAGGAGTTGGTTTCAACTTTTCTAAAACAGGACTTGCATCCACTGGTTTCGGCTTCTTAGAATTACTCTTTTTTGGCATCCTTAGCTACAAAAATTATGGAAATGTAGGGTTTCCTATTCAGCAAATCGCGAAGAATTTATCTGTGATTTATTGGGAGTGTTTTCTTCTTTCGACCTTAAACCCTAGCTCCTCATCTGAAGTCCACAGAATAATAGATGCACGGCCCTCGTATACCTTGCCCTATGTTCCTCTTGATTTTTAAATCTACTCTTAATTGGTAGTATTTGTTCAAATCTAAATTTCTACTTCCACTCTTGCTTGGATTATTATTACCCATCCTTTTATAATATATTTTATCATATTATATGGTATTGTATTATTGGCGAAGCCAAAAATATTTTAAGGGTGTTCAAATTTGAAGAAGTAGAAAAAAATTTCAATAAAGGGTGTTCAATATAGGTTTTATACATTTAAAATCAATATTTTATTTATATACACAGTATAATTTTTCGTAATATTTGGGCGAGTTGACCACCCTTTGCTATAGGTGGCTTCACCCGTGGTATTATATCGTTTTATGAATATAACATTTGGATATATTGTATTGTTTGTTGTTGTCAAACGACATTTTGCTATTTGCTTTAAATGTATCGTACTATACTGTAACTGATAAATTTACTAAAATACTCTCAATTGTTTTAAATATTATCAAGAATTATACATATAATAATTAGAATTGGAATTAAAAATTAATATTATACGTCTAATTGGAGATAAAGTAATTAAAATTGAAGTTAAAAATCAAAATAGAAAAAAGAACGAAACAAAAAGAAGTCCAAACCTATACCTTGTGTTGGATTTGTAAGTTCGGCAAAAGGAAACAAGGAATGAAGTCGTATGTTATAGGTTAGGAGATTTGGATTAAAATAAAAATAAAAATAAAAAGATAAAGGGTAAAATAGAACTATAAAGTAATAAGTTATGGCATAATTGAAAAGAAAAAATAGGAAACAATCCCACCACATTAAATCAGTTGTTTGAAAAAATAGGACTTTTATTGTTCTAGTTTAATGGATTTAACAATACAATACATCCAATTTTAAATAAACAACCAAAACAAAATACAATAGGATACAATGGGCAACAACCATCTAAACAAGCTGTAAGTTTAAAAAAGAAGAGTAATAGTTTTAAAAGTTGTATTTATAAACATGGCATAATATTTATATCTATAAACAAATGTAAAGATTTGAAGCTTATAGGTTCGACATTCTAGCCTTTTTAAGTTTCGGGATTTTAAAAGAATAATTTATGCATACTAAATAAAAAAATTAAGACGAAAATAGAGTTTGAACCAATGTTACAAGTTCAGATCAACCCGTATTTTATACAATAACTCTGCCCCTTTTTATAAAACTTTGAAAATTTGTTGTATTAAATATATTATAATATTAGTATGATCATAGAAAAATCTCATTTCAAATAAAATAAAAAGTTTAAAATAAATTATTTTTAAATATATAAATATGTCATTCTTTTTTAGTAAACTAATAATCTCAAACAAATTGGAACAAAGAAAGTTTTTACATAAAAGGAAGGACTAAGGAGTGTGTGCAGTGTGTAGTGTGTAGTGTGTAGTGTGTAGTGTGTACCCATGTTACATTGTTCAAGGACATTAGCTAATCCCAAATGAATCAGAAGGAAAGAAAAAAGTTGGCCGTGGTATATATTATTCTGGATTCATTTCACGGATGATTACTTTTTTCTTTTTAAATGTGTTACACTCCGCCAATCAAATCCATGCGGATTTTCCTCTGTTTCTTACTTAAGGAACGGATCATCTCCTCTTATATTTCATATAACATCAAACAAGTAGGAGTACAGCTTATTAATGCTGGTTTGACCAAGTCTTTTTCCTAAAAGTATTTTTTTGTTAAAAGTATTTGTTTAAAAAAAATTAAGGTGTTTGGACAAATTTTTAGAAGGATAAAAAAATATTTTTGAGGAGAAGCAAAAAAAAGTAGCTTATCTCCAAAAGCACTTTTCTGAGAAGCAATTCTGAAAAAAATATACTTAAAAGCAGTTTTTAAAAGTTTGGCCAAATATTAATACTGTTCAAAAAAATATTTTAAATTAATGAGTCAAATACAAACAGATTATCACCAAAAGTACTTATTTGAAAAAAATACTTTTGAGAAAGAAAAAAAATACTGCTCAAAAAAAGTTAGATGTTAAAAGTTGGCCTAGTGTCTTTGAAAAGAACTGTGATCATAAACTTACTTTTAAAGTTGATGGTCAAACCTTATTTTCATGGAGGTCTCCTAGCAATACCTAAAATCTCTATTTTAAACTTTTCACATTGGAAAAAGTATCTTCTAAGAAAATATTGATCGCGTTCAATCATCTCCATTTTACATTCTATTTTCTTTATATGGATCACTTTCAACTATCTCAACCTTTACTATGTTCTTCTATTTTTATTCAACCTTCAGATTTTCATGGTTTCAATTTTGATGAGCTATGGAGTGGTTATGCTTTTTAGTCTGAGAGCAATCAAATTCTCGAGAGGCCCTGCACTCCTGCTGAGGAATATATAAGCAAGATGCCACACATTTAGGGGTAATTTGGTAAGAGGAATAAGCAGATATAGTGGTGGTTAAAAATTTAATACCACCTTAATACTTTATTTGGTTAGCAAAGTTATCCTGCGATTAAAATTAGTACCGGGATAGCTTATAGCTTGTAGAAGGTGGGGTAACTAGTGTCGCGATAACTTAATGTCATTTTTAATAATACATACCAAACAGTGGATAAAAATCAATAGCAGAATAACTAATCTCCGCATAATTAATCCTTGCATAAGCCATATTCAAACCAAACAACGCCGCTAAGTATTTTGATATTTTTACAGTTGAACCAGAGTTGACTCAATTTTTCAGGTATATTGTGTATGGGTCCAAACTTGGCAAGCACGACAGCTGCTAAGTAAGGCATGGAATGAGGTTACTATAACACAACGTCTGATGGTTGTTGTGGCAAAGAACGACGACCAAGAGCAGTCAGCCGAAACAAGACGATAACGATAGTTTAAACTTAGAGGGAGATGGTAAGAATATGCCTTTTGGATATTCTTTATGTTGTACTTTTTAGGTTCCTTGGGAAAATGTCTCTCATAAATAAGAAGAGTTAGTAAAGAAATTGGGATCCGAACTGGATGAGAAAGAACACTTTGTAAAAGCTTGATCTGAAAGAATATACTAAAGTCGTCTTATTCATTGATTACATAACTCGAATATACGTTTTGATTCTATATTGACAAGATCCAAAGATTCCTCAATCATCTTTTATCTCATTTCTTTCCACACTATTGTTAGGGGAAGAGGCTTTCCGAAAGATCATAATAATTGAGTAGTAACTTCCTTTGACTATGTTAGTCGCATTCATCTAGATTCGTTGCTCATTGATGTTGCTGCATTTATGAGCATTTAATCAGCTTAAACATATTAGCTAACGTCTCTCATCTTGTCTACATCTTCTATTATTTGGTCTATAGATTTTATTATTCTTAACTAAGATTCACCCCTCTTCTCATTATTAATTGGTTTAGTCAAAAGGTTTAATACTTTTCGGTCGAAAAATTTAGCGCCGTCTGTGGGGAGTTCTTAGTTAAAATTTTAGTTTCTTCTAGATCATAAAAGGGATAGCCATCTCTTCCTAGCTTTGCATAAACTAGCAATGGCGCAGAAAGGAGATGCGAGGTTGAAAGCGATAGCGGGTGTCACTACCAACATCTTGGACACAATCAACGAAGACGGTAGGGAAGACAATGAAAACATGACACCAAATGCTACGCCTAGGAGAGACGTCCCCCTCCCTCCCCCCCCTCGCGAAAGCGTAACTTCTTCGCGCGACAAGGAAGCATCCACGTCAACAATGGGAGAAGTGCCACCGGCGGTAAAAAGACTACTGGAAGAATGGCTAACAAACACTTTGAACAACATATTTGATAAATCCGCTCAAAGGAAAAATAGAGACACTACACACGTAGATGTCACGACAGCCAGTGGCGGACAAGACGCCCCCCGAACATGTAACACTCATACCACTATTGACGCAGGTAATGACGTGCTCACAGCCATTCTAAAGAAAATGGAGGAAATGGAAAATGAAAACAAGGCGCTCCATGACCAGATGAAGGAGAACCAACAGAGGGTCGATAAGATATCAGGCTCCCCGAAGTTATTACCAAAACGGGACGTTGGTCGATTCATCGAGCAACCGTACAATGAGAAAGCAGCCCCTCATGCCATTCCTAAAACCTGCAAAATGCCACCATACCTAAAGATATATGATGGTACTACCGACCCACAAGATCACATCATCCAGTACGTCACAACCGTAAAAGGCAACGATCTTCGAAAGAACAAGTACCATCAGTGCTACTGAAAAAATTTGACGAAACCCTAAAAGGGGGAGCCCTAACCTGGTACTCACAACTACCTGCGCGGTCAATAGCAACATTCGAATAAATGGCAGACAAGTTTGTCTCCGTTCATACAGGGGCTAAAAAGGTAGAAGCTAGTGTAAACGACATATTCGTCGTTAGGCAGATGCCTGGCGAGGGACTCAGGGACTTCCTAGCCCAGTTTAACAGGGTGAGAATGAGCCTACCAAATATATCACAGGGGTTGGCAGTAGTGGCCTTCCAGAACGGGTTGAGCAGGAATGGGTCGAGAGCAACCAGAAAACTATTAAGCGGGCTCATGAAATACCCTCCCACCACTTGGGAAGAAATCCACAACACCTACTGCACTGAGGTAATGGCCGACGAGGATGATCTTAATGGCCCGATCCAACGACTGACGTCAGTTCAAGCAGAAACAAGGAAGGATCATCGCAATGACGGTCGAATGGATCAGATGGGTCCCCGTCTCGTCAGAGAGAAACATCAGCCCTACATCAGAACAGCCATCCCACCTCCCCCGCACTGTACAGATGGCCTTCCTCGGCATATCGCAGCACAGCAAAACGAAAGAGGTATGCCTTCACTCTTATATGCTCATAATTTTTGTATTTCCCCTTCAGAAATAGTATACGCACTAGAGAAGCTCGGCATGAAGGTACAATGGCCGCAAAAGATGAAGTCCGATCCAAGTACTCGGAAGTCGAATGTCCTCTGCTAATTCCACCAAGAACAGGGTCATAAAATCAAGGACTGCATTGGTATGCGGTAGGAGGTAGTGAGAATGCTAAATTAGAGACACCTAAGAGAACTGATGAGCGACCGAGGACGAGCCAACTTTGCCCGTGGTCGTGAAAAACCACAGGGACCTCCAAAACCGCCCTCTCCCGCTCGTACCATACAAATGATCATCGGTGGAGGTGACGGGACAGCAATTAACCATGTGAAATTCACCACTACACACAAACTCAAACGATCAATCACTCATAAATGGTATGATGACCTCGAAGATCGATAAGTCAGATACTGACGATTTGTCTTTCCCTCACGATGATGCTCTTGTTATTACTTTATGTATTGCGGATACTAGTGTGAAAAGAATAATGGTGGACGACGGAAGCAGCGCATGTATTGTCCATCCTCGAGTCCTCGTACAGATGAGGCTCAAAGATAAAATAATACCGCGTTGCATAACACCAACGGGTTTTAATAATGTAGTCGAGCAGACTTCTAGAGAAATAGTGCTACCCATTCTAGCCGGAGGATCACCCTGGAAACAACATTTCACGTTATGGACCATGACATAGCCTACAACGCCATCATAGGGTGCCCGTGGATACACGCTATGCGGATCGTCCCGTCAAGTCTAGGTAATAAAGTTCCCCATTCCATGGGGAATATTCAGCATCCGGGGCGAACTATGAATCGCACAAGAATGATATCGCATAGCCCAGGATTGCGCACACACCCAACAACTAAAGGGAGCGAGCACGGAAGCATAGTAATTAGTGATGTCGGGAACCAAACTTGACGTACAAACAAACCTTATCAAGGATACCAACATCATGGAAGCCACCGAGCCGACCATAGAAGATCTCGACCCCATCCAACTAAACAACAACGACAAAACAAAAAAGGCTTATATCGGGCACAATCTCTCAGATCCAGGTAAATTTCATAAATTCTTAACTAATAGTGCCGATTTGTTTGCCTTCTCCCATTCATATATGCCAGGCATCCCGAAAGACATCGGCACGCACAAATTGAATGTTGACCCCCTCTACCTACCAGTACGGCAAATGAGGAGAAAGTTCAATGTTGCAATCAACGAAGCCATCAGCGAAAAAGTTGATAAGTTGCTCGACAATCGCTCCGTCCGAGAGTCAAAATATCCCCAATAGATTGCCAATGTGGTCATGGTGAAGAAGAAAAACGGAAAATGTCGGATGTGTGTTGATTTCACGGACTTAAAGAAGGTATGCCCAAAAGACTCATTTCCATGCCACATATCGACCAGCCGATCGACGCAACAGCAGGACACGAGTTGCTAAGCTTCTTAGATGCCAACTCGGGTCACAACCAAATCCTCATGGAGGAAGAGGACCAAGAGAAAAATACTTTCATCACTTACCAGGGAACGTACTACTACAGAGTCATGTCGTTCGGATGAAAAAATGGGGGAGGGGGGTGACCTACCAAAGGTTAGTTACCAAGATGTTCAAAGATCAACTCGGCAAAACAATGGAAGTCTACATTGATGACATGCTGGTTAAATCATGAATAAAAGAAGACCACATCGATCACCAGAAGGAAGCCTTTGACATACTAAGGCGGTATGGCATGAAACTAAACCTCGAAAAATGCACCTTCGGCGTAACCTCGGGAAAATTTCTCGATTTCTTAGTATCACAAAGAGGCATCGAGGTCAATCCAGACCAGATCAAGGCCATCGAAGAAATACCGAAAATGTTAACAGGCAAAAAGCGGGTAAAAAAATTGATGGGCCGGATAGCCCCCCTATCAAGTTTCATCTCACAGTATCGGATAGATGCCATAAATTTTTTAATGTGCTAAAGAAAGACAGACAGTGGGATCCAGTCGAATTCAGAATATGTCAACGCCCTGAGAAAAGTAAAAACATACATGTCCTCGCCGCCATTGCTTGTTAAGGCAGATCCCGATGAATGCCTTCTTGTCTCTTTAGCCATCTTAGAAGTCGCGGTAAGCACGGTTTTGGTCCGCGAAAACAAAGGTACGCAATCTCCAATTTATTATATCAACAAAACCTTGGTTGACGCCTAAACGAGATATACACACCTCGATAAATTTGCTCTGGAATTGGTCATAGCTTCACGAAATCTTAGACCATATTTTCAATGTCACCCCATATCGGTGGTGACGACTTTCCCCCTCGGGAGCGTCCTGCATAAACCCGAACTGTCGGGCAGATTGGCAAAATGGGCCATAGAATTGAGAGAGCACGATATAACATATTAGCCGCGAATTGCGATAAAGTCGTAAGTACTCGCCAATTTCGTCGCCGACTCCAGTGCAAAAATATTGCCCGAGGCCAAGAAAGAAGCACTTTGCACCTCCCCTGAACGACCCGACCTCTGGGTCCTCTACACCGACGGTGCGTCTAATACGTCGGGCTCCGGATTGGTACTTGTAGTTGAAGTCCGAATAGGCGAAGTGATTCGCCAATCCATACGGTGCCCCAAAATGACTAACAATGAGGCCGAGTATGAGGCCGTAATTGCAGGACTGAAACTGGCCCTCAAATATGGTACACGATGAGTCATCCTCATATGCGACTCACAATTCGTCGTTAACCAAGTTACTAGGACTTTCCAAATCAAGGAGCAAAGGGTACAGAAATACCGAGCAAAAATCCATAAGCTGCTAATAGAATTCGACGAATGCCGATTCGATCAGATACCCTGAGCACAAAACATCGAAGCAGATGGTCTCGCCAAACTGGCAGCAGCAACCAAAAATATCACCAAGGAAAATGTGGTCACCCTCTTCCACTCATCGATAGACCAAGTTGAGGTACATTCTATAAATTTAACTTGGGACTGGCACAACTGCATCATAACATATTTGCATGTGGGAACACTCCAGCAAGACAAAAAGGAAGCCAAAAAGCTTCGAATACAGGCAGCCAGGTACAACCTCATAAATCACGACCTTTAAAAAGGACGTTCGGCGGTCCTTTGGAAAGATGCCTAGGACCAAATCAAACAAGGCATGTGCTCGAAGAAGTACACGAGGGCCACTTCGGTGCCCATATAGGAAATCGAGCCCTTGTCAGATGCCTCATTCGGGTAGGATACTACTGTCACACTATGAAAAGGGAAGCCGCAGATTACGTCAAGAAATGTAAGCAAAGCGAAAAATACGCACATATAATACACCAAGCAGGCGAACTCCTGCACTCCGTCACTTCACCATGGTCGTTGCTCCTCCCAGCAGGGCGAGTTAAGATACGCTTCATTTTGGTTTGAACTAACTACTTTTCCAAATAGGTGGAAGCAGGTGCGTTCACCCATATACGCGAACAGGAAGTCATCACATTCATATAAAAAAATATCATATGCCACTTCGGCATCTCTAAAGAAATCAGCTGTGATAATGGACCTTAGTTCATCGGAAAAAAGACAATCGAGTTATTCAAAAAATGGTGCATCAAGCGAATACTCTCCACGCCATACCATCCTGCTGGCAACGATCAAGTAGAATCCTCCAACAAAACAATATTGAATATACTAAAGAAAAAGCTCGAGGACGCCAAAGGGCTATGGCCGGAACTGCTACCAGAGGTATTATGGGCCTACCGCACAATGCTAAAAACCAGTACAGGTGAAATGCCATATTCATTAGTCTACGGGACTGATGCCATTATACCCGTTGAGGTTACTCTAATGAGAGTGGACCAAATAATGACGAGAATAGAATACAGGATCTGAACAAAGTAGAAGAACAGAGAGATATGGCTCATGTAAGGATGATAGCCCAAACATAACAAGCGGAAAGGTACTACAACAAGAAGGCCAGAATACTACCACTCAAAGTCGGGGACTACGTCCTCAAGGTGAAAACACAAGCAACCAAAGACCCAAAATAAGGAAAACTGGAACCAACTAGGACGGGCCATATAAAATCACAGCGGCAGCAAGCAAAGGGGCATTCCAACTAGAAACAATGGAAGGAAAACTACAAAATAACTGGAATGTCGCCCACCTCAAATACTTCCACTTCTGAAAAATGAAGCCATCCAAATCGTACTCTTTTTCCCTCACCCGAGTTTTGTCCTAATTGAGTTTTCTCGGGGAGGGTTTTAACAAGGTGACGAAGGGTACGTCTCAAAGTTTAAAGTATAATTCATCTCCCCGCATGCCGATGACATCTCCAGGCCGAGCGATGAAGGGACTAGATACAAGGAAACTTCTCCAATATATGTATGAAACCGACATGTACAATACTCCAGTAAATGAAATAAAGCAACATTTCACTCATTGTTTTACTCTCCATTGATCTTCTTTCGCAATCTAGTGTTCGACATCACTCGAATCACAACGGGTTAACATTTCGACATTAACTCGAAATAATAACTCCACAGCTAAGGTCGTCGCCAAAGGAAAGAGTTCTACATCGCTCAAACCACAATGGGTTAACATTTCGACATTAACTCGAAACCCATACGACTAAGGGCGTCGCCAAAGAAAAAATTTCAACGTCACTCGAACCACAACGGGTTAACAGTTCAACATTAACTCAAAATAACACTCCTACGGGTAAGGGTGTCGCCAAAGAAAAAATTTCGACATCGTTCGAACCTCAACAGGTTAACATTTCGACATTAACTCCAAATAACACCCCTACGGCTAAGGTCGTCGCTAAAGAAAAGATTTCGACCTCGCTCGAACCAGAACCACAATGGGTTAACATTTCGACATTAACTCGAAATAACACCCCTACGGCAGAGGCCATTGCCAAATGAAGAGTTCGACCTCGCTCGAATCATTAAATATTCGACGTCGCACGGATTACTCGACATTCGACATCTCCCGAATCACTTTATACAAACTTGTTCGAGTTATTAAATTCCGCTGTCACCTATGACAAAACATCACACGGCTAGAACCCCCCGCAACAAACAAAAATAATAGTTCAAAGGTAAACAATAAAAAAGTAATTGTTCCATTACAACTGACATATTACAAGAGTTTTTTACAAAGGTCTCAAAGACGCCCTTACAAAAATAGCAAAGCAAAAAGGAATACAACAAAGTCCTATGATATATCATCCTCGTGGTATACTCCTCATTATACCAAGAATCGAAGGCGAGCTTGTCCGCATCGTCATAATCAAAATCATCCTCGCTAGGCGTGCTGGGGTCAAACCATAAGCCTCACGAGCAGCACGTGCTTTAACATGCACATCCCGAAACTCTGCCTCAGACACCCTCCCATCAACATGAAGGGACTCATACACTTCAAGTAGAGCTTCGACATGAACCCACATCTCATATAAATCCCGTGGCACGACATGGTCACCCGAAGTGTGAGATTTAGAGGGTTGCGACTGTCGTCACACATCCTTTGCCTTCAAAGCAGTAGCTTGTTCATTCAACACACATAACTGTGCCTCGAGATCTTGGATACGTTCTCCAAACCTCACTACCTTGAGCGCAGACGTCTCCACCTCCTTGTCCCGTTTTGATCTTCAAACGCGAAGGGCGTCTTTCAAAGCCGCTACCTCAGAGACGGCAGTCGCCCTATCCCTTTCAGCACGAACCAATCCATTAGACTTAGCTCTCAGCTCGCCCCTCATGTAGACAGCCTCCGCCGCCCTCCTTTCAAGTTCAGCAGTTAAGGTGTCCATTCGCACTTGAAGGTCGGCGTTCTCGGCCATCACGCCCTTACTCATCTCGAGTTCATATTTCTTGGCCTTAAGATCCGCCTCAAGTTCACTGCATCGGGCAATGGCTTTCATCAGGTCTTCGTCCCGCTTTTTAGATATTCGACCTTTTGCGCCAACTATTTCTCCTTCTGCTAGAGCCTGTCACGGAACAGCTGAAAATCATTGTTCTGAGTAAAGAGATCGGCCAATGCACAATGTTTGGTGCGGTACTACTTATATTTGGAGGCAACTTTCCCAAAAATGACGGTCTTCCGCCTATCCCTCCGATCGCACTCAATCTCCATGATGAGGGTCTAGTATGCAATGCAAATTCAAAACAAGGAATGGGTTAAGTATACAAAATGCATCCAAAAACAAAAAGAAAAGAGAAAAGAAATTACCCGCAGAGCCATGCCGAAAATGCTCTGCGATAGCTCTACATCACTCATCGCCTTAAGCACCGCGCTCTCGGAAGCAGCACACAAAGGGGCAAACGCCAATGCTGCCTGCTCGTAATTCGCCAACAAGTCATAATCCACAGGGAAGACTATGTGTCGATCAGAACCTTCTGTCCTGACTTCCACGCGAGTATGTCGCTCCAAGAAAGCTCGTACATCTTCTGGGTCGACATCCGAACCTGAATCGTCTTCCTCAGCATGCTCAACTCCACCTCCTCTGACGGCAGACGATGCGCCACCCTTGGTGGATCGTACAGATCCCCCGCCTTGATATATTCCTTCGGCCCTGGGGGACCTCCTTGCCAAAATGGCGTCCGCCATAAAAACGGTACATGTGTCTGATCCAGGCAAATAAACCGCCCCCGAAGCATCAGTTCTGTTCTTTCCAATATCGGTAGTGACGGCCTTTCCAAGCTCTACCCTCCTCATTTTCCTCGAAGGTGATTCATCCCCGTTGGAAGGCTCATCCATGAGGTGATAAAATGGGTCGAGAGGAGATCTCATCTCGTACAATGACGTCACGAGAGGAGTCTCTTGCTGGTATAGTTTGAGCACGATCTCCTCAGACAGACTCAGCTAAGGAAAATTGCATCCCCGCTGATGCGACGGCCTGGCGAAATGCCAGGACTAGGGCCTTCTTCTTGGAAGCCCTACGGCCTATCACCGCGAAGAGGTATTATCAATAAACGACAGCAAACAGCCAAAGGTCAAAGCAAAAGGAACACACCAGATGGAACTTACGGCCGGAAGCGTTTGAGAAAAATGGGCCAATCTCGAGTCCCAGCCACATAAGGTAGTACGCAAGCTACCCAGTCCTCGATCCCGACGATGGGAAGAGGAGCACGTCTCACAGCTATACAAAAAAGTCACAAATAAGTGCAAATTAGAAAGAACAAAAGTAAACAACGAGTACCAACACCTACTGTTATGATTCCACTTTTCTGGAAATCCAACGGGGTCCTATACTAGGTGCTCAGTTCTAATGAAGAAGTATTTGCGGCTCGCCCGGTCGTCTGTTACAACCACCAACCCCCTAGTCCCACGATGCCACAAGTGTATCATGGTACCCCTATAAAAACTCAGGGAATACAAATGTAAAAGGTGGTGAAGGCTAACTTCACACCCCGCCAACTCTGCATACTTCATCAGTACTAGAATTTTTTTTTACGTATACGGAGATAGCTGTGCCGGGCAGACCTCGTAGAACCGATAGAATTCCTCCGCCAGCGGAAGAAGAGGGAGAGTGTGACCGATCACAAAAGGATACACATAGAAAGCACAATATCCCGATCTATGGACCTCCATGAGGTCCCTCCCAGTCGGAACCGTTTCAACATGGGGAGGAAAGTTGTGCGTAGACCGTAGGTCATTTATGTGAGCCTGCCCAATTTTAGAGACCACCGGAACGGGGGAATGGGCAGGTTCTTTGTGAAAATCATTCCTGGACATAGGGTTTCTTGGGAGTATTTCCTCTACGGTAGGAAAATTGTCCCCCTCCTCAACTGCCATATCCTCGTCACCGGAAGGAGGTACCATGGATAACGAAGTGGCTTTAGAAATTTCTTCGTGTGTTCGGTGCGTTCTGGGCATCTTGATAATAGAAGGTATGTTGGTGAAACGTAAAACGAGGAATGGTGATTGAACAGAAAAGATGAGAAGAAAAACCACGAAAACTAAGCTAAAGACCCAAGAAGAGATGACCAAAGGAGGCAATATATACACAAGAAAGGAAATGGCTAAAAGTTCTTGAAAAAATAAAACCTTCACCTATTTAAAGGATTGAGTGGCGCAAGAATCGAAGCGGAAGGCTGCCAATGGCGCTAAAACCAAAGCGACAACTAATAATTCGCTGTCTGAGGAAGGTGCATAATGATGACGCGCGTAGGAGTGACGTCGGATCTCGATAAACTGCACCAGCAAGGGTTCCGTGGAACACGTCGCTCTCTCGACCTTGGCCAAACCGGCATAATTCAAGAGCCAAATTCTCCAAC
The DNA here is from genome assembly GCA_026770625.1 of Nicotiana glauca. Classification (NCBI taxonomy): domain Eukaryota; kingdom Viridiplantae; phylum Streptophyta; class Magnoliopsida; order Solanales; family Solanaceae; genus Nicotiana; species Nicotiana glauca. The sequence goes on from MU735761.1 coordinate 38,270, forward strand.
GGAATAGGCGATGTCCGCTTATCAAGGACGTGCAGGGCCACGACCTCAACAAGCGGAGGAACTAATTGTATGGGTCTAAATTTGGCAACCGCGACAGCTGCTAAGTAACGCATGGAACGAGGTTACTATAACACAACGTCTGATGGTCGTTGTGGCAAAGGACGACGACCAAGAGCGGTCAGCCGAAACAAGATGATAACAATAGTTTAAACTTAGAGGGAGACAGTAAGAATATGCCTTTTGGATATTCTTTATGTTGTACTTTTTAGGGTTCCTTGAAAAAATGTCCCTTATAAATAGGAAGAGTTAGTAAAAAAAGTAAGGATTCGAACTGGATGAGAAAGAACATTTTGTAAAAGATTGATCTGAAAGAATATACTAAAGTTGTCTTATTCATTGATTACATAACTCGAATATACATTTTGATTCTATATTGACAAGATCCAAAGATTCCTCAACCATCTCTTATCTCCTTTCTTTCCACACTATTGTCAGGGGAAAAGGCTTTTCGAAAGATCACAATAATTGGGTTGTAACTTCCTTTGATTATGTTAGCCGCATTTATCTAGATTCATCGCTCATTGATATTGCTGCATTTATGAGCAAATAATCAGCTTAAACATATTAGCTATCGTCTCTCATCTTGTCTACATCTTCTATCATTTGGTCTATAAATTTTATTATCTTTAACTAAGATTCACCCCTCTTCTTATCATTAATTGGTTTAGTCAAAAGGTTTAATACTTTTTGGTCAAACATATTGCAACCTTATGATATCCAATATTATCCATTTTGTTGCTATGCCCTCTATTTTCAAAATTTTGGTCAACTGTTTTTCCTTTTTTAAATCCCAAAAGAAAGAAAGACGGGGGAGGGGGGGACCAACAGTTCAAGAAACCACTTTATTTTCCAGGACAAGAGTTGCTGATTATCTAAAGGCAAAACTATTATACATACAAGTTCATGTCACCACCTACATTAAGAAATGGCAAAAGTTTGCCTGTTAAAAAATTCTTGGGACCAGTTTGCTATTGGAAGCAATTGAGTTTCCACCGATGTTTCTTCACAAGCCGGGCAATGGGTATTGGGTTGTCAAAGCTTCAACTCTTCTTTGCAAATTTAACACCTTATCGATCAAAGGGAACTCCGGTGAAGTAACAAACTTCAAGAAATCTTGAAGCTTCGAACCAGAGACTAACTTCTTGGCCTCAAGAGTTATCTGCACACCCTCATTAATGAAGTCAGCAACTGCAACAAATTCCTTCTCAGAGAAACCTCGAGTCGTCATTGCAGGTGAACCTATGCGTATACCACCAGGCACTAGTGCACTTTTATCACCTACAGTTTCATTTATGGTATAAGGACAAGATAATAAGTGACGATAATAAATAGCAATGGTTAAGCTACTATACTTACCAGGTACTGAATTCTTATTGAGCGTGATTGATGCCATGTCAAGTATTTTCTCCACTCTAGCACCATCAGCACCCTAATTGACAAATACAGACTGGTTAATCGAAGATAATAAGAAAAGGTTGGTTGTGTCTTGGTGCTTGTAGCTGGTAATACACATATATTAACACATAAAAGGCAGAAGGATCCTTTATAGAGTTTATCTACCAATTATCGACTATTTCATATGGAAACACTAATCAGCCAAATAATCATTCTTTATATAATTCAATAATTACCAATTATCTATCTATCCATTTCAGTTCCCCTGTAACCACCAAATTCCAAAAAAATTCTTCGAGAGGTCAATAAAACTGTAGGCAATGGTGCTTAATAGTTTAGTAGTACATTCACCACTATTGAGATACCAGTATCTTCGCATGTCCTAGTTAATTTTTCTGTTGAAAAGATAACTGGACAAGAAACAGTGCAAAATGCAGAACTTACTAAGGGCCTGAGATCCACTAGAACCAAATGATTGTCAGTTCCTCCAGAAACCAGCTTGTACCCCAACTCCGTTAACCGGCTTGCAAGAGCTCTACAGTTAGAGACCACCTGAAAGCATAAACTGCATATGAATTATATTTCCCGCATAAATGGCCACAATCTAATGAAAAGACAGGACAATGCGTGCCTTGTTCTGATAAGCCTTGAAATCAGGTGATTTGGCATGCTTCAAGCAAACAGCTAATCCTCCAATTGTGTGATTATGCGGGCCACCCTGTGAAAAAGAACAATGCTATTGCTAGTCAAAATCATCCATATTATATTAACATATCCAAAAGGCCAAAATGGCATTGGTAGGTTTTAACAATCAAGGGAACCAAAGACAGAAAAAGAAAAGTAAAATAGTGTTAGATGCCCATGGCTTTGGTCTAGTGGTAAGAGCACAACATGTGATGTGTGGATAAGGCGCATGTCACTGGTTCAAGCATTGCCACAGACAAACGCCTGGTATTTAAGTGGAGATGGGTAGAGGGGCAACCCATTATCCATGAGTTTCAAACTGTGCCCTACTGGTCCTCGGGGATTTCGAAGTTACCGGAAAGAACATATTGTTGATAGAAAATAAAACTGACCTGCAACCCTGGAAAAACAGCATTGTTGATGGCAATTTCCAAATCAACACCTAGAATGGGATCTTTCTTGAAGAAGATCATTCCTCCTCTAGGACCTCTCAGAGACTGAACAAAATAGTGCAACTTAGAGCCATTTTTATCAAGAAAAATACTCTAACAACACAATGAAAAGCTCTCTGAACCCACAGCATATTAGAGTTTATGGAAGAAGTAGGCAGTCTTTTTAAATATGTTACCTTTCCTATGAAGACCGACTAGGTTTAGAAATATGTAAATCTAAAATTTAACTTTAAACTGCATGATGTAACCCACACTCCTCAGGCAGCTGATCTGAGCATTTCAGCCCATTTCCAACAGTAACAACAGTTTGACGGCCCCAATAAAAACTATGAAAACTATAAGAGAATTTCATGTTCTAACTGAGGTCATCTTATCTTACTCCCAAAAATTATCGAAAGTCCTCTTAGCTTGGGAAATTCGAAAAAATGACAGAATTCATATGCTCTGGGAAAAGATCAGCTTAATTTCTTGAATCTGAACAGAGATGCCAGGCCATGTTAATCAGGGCAGTGAAAATAAAACTAGAAAAGATTAGTTTTGTATTTCATAAGTTTCTGTTTGTCTTTTCTGTGGTTTTCTTAAATTGTCTTTTTGGGTGGTGGAAGGGGCTTGGATGGTTACTGGACAAAATTCCAAGTTAGGAAGGAAATATAAATCATACCTTGTGAGTTGTTGTTGTAACAATGTCACAGTATTCAAATGGATTGGCAACTACAGAGGCGGCAACAAGTCCACTAATGTGCGCCATATCCATCATGAGAAAGGCTCCAACAGCATCTGCTATCTTCGGTATGTGTCACAAAAGAAATAATTAGATGCAGAAAATAAAGATATCAACAGGGAGAATTTATCATAGCGGAGCAGTAACTCCAACTAACAAACTTCTAACAATATATACCTTTCTCATACGAGGATAATCAAAATCTCGGGGATATGCACTAGCACCGGCAATAATAAGTTTTGGCCGAAAAAGGATTGCCGTTTTCTCAAGCATTTCATAATCAACAAGGCCTGTTTAAAGTCAAAAAGAACTTCCCATTGAATGAAAACTCTAGTTAAGAGTCTAAATTCATCTATTAAGAATTTAATATAGGCATGCAGTACCTGAAGATTCATCAAGCCGATAAGGCATGGATTCAAAGTAAATAGATGTGCCTGAAACTCGTCTTTTAGGAGTCATAAATCCATGGGACAAATGACCTCCATGAGGTAAGTCCAATCCCTAAGTGAATTGCAATGAAAAGTGATAAATATCAATCCATGTAAATCTAGAAGACCAAAGGAAGAGGCTGCTTACAACTAACCATGATCCGGTCATGTGGATTAAGAATTGCTGTATAAACTTCGAAATTTGCTGGAGAGCCAGATAGTGGTTGAACATTGACGCCCCACTTTTTTCCATCTATGTTAAAGGCTGCCAAAGCCCTCTCTTGACAGAGTATTTCTAACTCATCAATGTACTCGTTTCCACCATAATATCTAATATGAAACAGGAATTTATTTACAAAAACAGAGGAAAGATATTGTTAAAGAAGCTACATAAAAGAAGAAAAAAATATGTTCACTACCATGAAGAGACTCATGTTTCGTATTGAATAAAGATTCCACACAGAAAATAAATAATAAAGACAAAATAATGATGCTTTTTTTTGTTAGGGATAAAATTCACCTTTTGCCTGGTAGTCCTTCAGAGTATTTGTTTGTAAGGCAAGAACCCACTGCCTCCATCACTGCTCGAGATGTGAAATTCTCAGAGGCAATAAGCTCTAAGCTCCGAAATTGACGTTCCTTCTCTTTGTCAATAATACCACGAACTTCAGGATCAGCTTCACCCAATTCATAGTCTATAAAGCTGCTCCCAGCACCTAGAAAGTACAGTGGCCAACTTTAAGTAACAGAGTAAAACGAATAAGCTATGAGAAGAAGGAGAATTCATCAACTTCAACTATGATATACCGCTGGAATAAGGGAATGAAAGCACCAAAAAGCGGCTTGATTACTACGAACTGACATAGGAAGGAGAAGGAAGGAAAAATTATGCAATTACGAGAACTATGGAGGGTTTCCAAATTACAAAAACTGCATTCATATTCGTCCACAAGGAAATGCATGACAAACATGAAATTATTTAGCTGATCCAACTTGTTTCGGACTGAAGCATAGTTGTTTTAGAACTGTTGAGTGCTGCCAAATGCCAATAATGTCATTACCCTATGTTGATTTTGAAAACATTATAAGATCAAAAGGCTGATGGAAGAGAAAGAGCATTCCCTACGCAAGAAGGTATCAACACATAAATAGAAGTCAAAACAGTAAGTCCTTTATATAATTGATGTTCAGACCCCCAATTGAGTATACATTAGTCAAAATGATTCAAAAGCTTCTAGCATATATAGCAGTTGAATTATCTAATCTTTTAATGTGTGCATTAACTAATCTGGTTTATAATATAATTGAAATATGCAGACAAAAAACTCTCCAAAACCCATCTTAATACTGCCAGCTCAATATAGGAGTACAAAATATGAGCAACTAGATAAAAACATATATCAAGGATAACATCAAATTTGAACTAACTATCCGAAATTTACATGAAAAGGAGCCTTAGTGCAATAGTAAGAGTTGTGTCTTGAAGAAATTGCACGGTAAGGTTGCCCACAATAGTTGGTGCAGTGGGCTGCCCCTTTTATCCGAATTGTACATAAGTAAAGATAGGAATAAACAAAGAATAAATATAGAACCACAGTTTGTTCGTGAGATATAAACCCTTAAAATAAATCAAATACAAATACTAAAACACAAAGTAGGGCCAAGAAAAGGCAAAAACAAAAGTTTGAAAATTACCTGCCATTTCTGGGATAGGAACAGAAACAGAAGAAGGAGGCCTTCCAGTAACCAAGCTCCCTTCAAGTTGAGAGGCTCTGCAAGGCTTAACAGAGCATAATTTAACCACTCCATTTAATTTTATCATTTCACCTTTTAAAGGAAAAGCTGATCCTTTAACCCAAACAGGTTGCTGAATAGAAGAACCCATCACTGCAGCTCCACAGCAAGCCTCCATAATATACTGTAGCAAGATTAAAAATTTATTAAATCCTGCAACTTAATTTTAAATTACTTCAAAAGTTGATTAATAAATTTAAAGAAAAACTGCAAATTTGATGCAAACATTCTGTCTTCTTTAATCAACAAATAGAAAAAGTTTCTCATTTTTAATGACTAATAAACAAAAAAGAATCATAAAAAACGATGACAAAACATTCAAATAAGAACCCAAATTCAAATTTTATAAATTATTTAAAAAAATCAATACAGGAACTCACAATTCGAAGTTCAAAATACTGGTGCACAGACAAGATTTTTTCTTAACCCTATCCGATATAGATATTCAGGTTCTGACTTTTTACCTTGATAAAGTGGTTATATAAGCTAAAGGAGAAGAGAAGAAAAATAAACCCTAGCTCAGTTATTATAGCGTATATGGAAAAGCGCGCGCCGAATATTGGAATTTCTTAAAACAAGTTCCGTGACCATGGTCTGAGGACACTTTCCGAAAGAATTCAGTATCGCTCTTTCGCACAGAGTTGAGTGTACTAGTGTATTTAAACTAACCACGTATTGGAGAAATCCATTTTATACGTTGTAATTTGCTCTGTCCCTACAAATATGACAATTTTTATGTATAAATAATTTATTTTTTATTTTTAATAAAATACTTTTTTAATTACATAACATACTTAATATCACAAATTTCAAAATCTGAGTCTATAGTAAAAAGATATTCCCTTTGTTCGAATAACACTTTTAGTTTTTCGGGATTAAACTATGTAAGATTTGAGAGATATCTTAAAATGTATTTTCATTAAATTAACATAAGAAAAAATATATTTATATTATTTTTTAATACAATTTTTAAAGTTTTAGTTTAAATATTGAATTATCTGAATTAACTTAATTTTAAAAATTAGTTATATTGACTTTTGAGAGAAAAAAAAATATAGATAAAAACAAAGTACTTATTAATACTATTATCTCATGTCTATGAATCTAATTTATTTAAAATCTATGTTTGAGTTATAAAATAAAAGTGTTAGTTTCTGAGGATGATCATGAATGATGATAGTATATAACTAACTCAATCAAGAAAAAAATGGTCCCATAAAAATCCTTCCAACTTAGAATTTGTTCCAACTTTATAATATCATTATTTTTATAAATAGAATTGTATTTAAGGTGAATGTCTATACTTTGAGAGATTTTATGGTTTGTTATTTTGTGGCTAAGTCACTTTTTGCCTATAAATATAGGGGTTCTATTCCATTATATTTTATCTCATAATCAATAGAATTCCCTCTTCATTTTCTTTGCAATATTCTTTTTTTCTTCTATTATTTTATTTTACATTATCAGCACGAGGCTCTATCGTCTAAGGAAGCTCTTTGAGAAGACTAAGCAAATATGGATATCTCACAAAGCAAACTTGGATCAAAGTCCAATTGTAAAAATATTTATTTAATTGATTCATGTACGACAAATAAAATATTCAGATAGAAGAAATATTTCTCTCATTTAAATATGTGTAAGGCAGATGTTACTACAATTTCTGGTAGTAGTAATTTAATTGAAGGTTGTGGAATAACTACTATAACTCTGCCTAAAGGAACAATATTTATCATAGATAATGCAATATTCTCCTCAAAGTCCACGATGAACTTGTTGAGTTTTAAATATATCCGCCGAAATAGATATCATATTGAGACAATGGATGAGAATAATCTTGAATATCTCATTTATTGTCTTTGGCCAAAAAAAGGTTATTGAGAAGTTCTCATCTTTGTCTTATGGCCTGTATTTGGACAGGAATGAGTGCAATTAAGGCACATTCTAGCGTAAACCAAAAGGTTACTGATTCAAATATTTTTTTACTTTGGCATGATCGATTGGGACATCTTAGATCAATTATGATGAGACGAATTGTAGAAAACTCAAATGGGCATCCATTAAAGAATTTAAAGATTCTTTTAAATAATAAATTTTGTTGCACTTCTTGTTATCAAGGCAAGTTAATTATTAGAGCATCACCAACAAAGGTTGGGATTAAGTCCTGCGTATTTGGAACATATACAAGGGGATATTTATGGATCTATTCACCCACCTGGTGGGTCGTTTAAATATATGGTAATCCTCTAGGTGGTCTCATGTGTGGCGATTGTCATCTCGCAATATGGTGTTTGCAAAATTAATGGCATAAATAATTCGATTACTGGAACAATTCCCCGATTATCCAATTAAGTTTATAGACTTGATAATGCTGCTGAGTTTTCATTCCAAGCATTTAATAATTATTACTTATCAACTGGAATAAAAGTGAAATATTTTGTAGCCCATGTTCACGCTCACAATGATCTTGCAGAGTCTTTGATTAAACGACTGCAGTTGATAGCAAGACCGTTACTCATAAAAATAAGGTTACCCGCTTCTGTTTAGGGTCATGCCATTTTGCATGCAGCAATGCTAGTTTATCTCAGGCCAACAAATTATCATAAATATTCTCCATTAAAATTAGTTTTAGGTTATGAACCTAATATATCCCATTTAAGAATATTTGGATGCATAGTATATGTGCATGTATCACAGTTATATCGCACCAAGATGGGTCCACAAAAGAAGGTTAGGGATATATGTAGGGTTTGAATTGCTCTCCATTATTCGCTACCTCGAAACATGAACTGGAGATTTGTTCAGTGCTCAATTTGCAGATTGTCGATTCGATGAGATACTTTTTCCAAAATTAGGGGAGAAAATGGTGAAACCAAATCGGAAATTTTGCGAAAAAATTCATCACTATCTCATCTTGATCCATATGTCTCTATTTGTGAAAAAGAGGTACAAAAGATTATCCATTTACGGATCTGAAAAGAATAACGAAATCACATATCCCTGCAGAGAATGTTCCAATCCGTATTGATGTCCCTGTTGGACAATCTTCTATTATCATAGCTAATGAGTCAAAAGCACGTTTAAAGTGTGGCAGACCACTGGGTTCTAAGGATAGAAATTCTAAAAAAAAATGATTAAGATAACGCCACGAAAGATTCTTATAAAGAAATCCATGATTTAACCAATCATGAGATTCATTAGGAAATCACTGAGCCTGAGACTCAAAAAAATAAGGAACTATCAACAAACCCAATCGATTTTGAGATGAACTTGAATCAATTGGATATAGTGGTGGATTATGTCTTTGCATATAATGTTTCTTCTAGCATTATACAAGACAGTGAGGATCTTGAACCTCAATTTGTTGGATAATGTCGACAAAGAAGTGAATGGCCAAAATCGCTAGAAGCAATCCAATCTGAGTTGGATTCACTTGTGAAACGTGAAGTTTTTATGTCTGTAGTCCAAACACCTAATGGTATTAAGCCTGTTGGCTATAATGGGTCTTTGCACATAAAAGGAATGGGAAAGATGAGTTACAAAGATACAAGTCATGCCTTGTTGCACAAGGATTTTTCCAAAGGCCTGGCGTCGATTATGAAGAGATGTATTCTTTTGTTATGGATGCAATAAAAGTTCGTGATATCATTAGTTTTACTGTCCATGAAAATTTTGGCATGCATTTAATGGATGTGGTTGCAGCTTACCTTTATGGCTCACTTGATAATGAGATATACATGAAAATTCTCGAAGGAATTAAAATGTTTGACATACATAATTCAAAGTCTCATGAAATGCTTTAATCAAATTGCAAAAATTTTTGTATGGTCTAAAGCAATCAAGAAGAATGTGGTATAACCACCTTAGTTAGTATTTATTAAAGGAATGTTATATAAATGATGCCTTTTGTCCATGTATTTTTATTAAAAAAACATCCGAATTTGTTATACTTGCCATATATGTTGATAACATAAACCTTATTGGAAATCCTACAAAACTCCAAAAGACAGTTGATTATTTAAAGAAGAAATTTGAGATGAAATATCTTGAAAAGACAAGATTATATCTCGGTTTGCAAAATTGAATATTTGGTAAACAAAATTTTTGTCCATCAATCTGCCTACACATAAAAGGTATTGAAACGATTTTCCATGGATGGAGCATATCCATTAAGTACTCCGATGATTGTTCGATTACTTGATGTAAATAAAGATCCGTTCCAATCTCAAGAAAATGAAGAGCTTCTTGGTCCTGAAGTATCATATCTTAGTGCAATTAGTCCACTAATGTATCTTACTAATACTGCAAGGCCTGACAAAACTTCTTCAGTTAATGTCTTAGCAAGATATAGCTCTGCTTCTATGAGGAGACATTGGAATGCAATCAATACATATTGCGGTATCTAAAAGGGATTACCGATATGGGCTTATTTTATGGCAATAATTATAGTCTCGATCTTATTGGTTATGCTGATGCTGGGTATTTATTTGACCCACACAAGGCTCGTTCTCAAACTGGCTATGTGTTTATATGTGGAGACACGACCATATCTTGGTGATCGACTAAGCAATCAATCGTGGCTACTTCATCTAATCATGATGAGATAATTGCTATTCATGAAACAAGTTGAGAATGTGTGTGGTTGAGGTCTATAATACATCTTATTTGAGAAAAATATAGTTTGAAGTATGACAAACTACCTAAGATTTTGCATGAAGACAATGCAACATGCATAACTCAATTGAAGGAGGGATTCATAAAAGGAGATAGAACAAAGCACACTTCATCAAAGTTATTTTTCACACATGATCTTCAAAACAATGGTGATATCAATGTGCAACAAATTCGTTCAAATGATAATATGACTAATTTGTTCACCAAATATCTACCAACGTCAACCTTTAAAATACTAGTGTACAAGATTGGAATGCGAAGGCTCAAGGATGTGAATTGATGTTCTCGTCAGAGGGAGTTAATATGCGTTGTACTCTTTTTACCTTATAAGGTTTTGTCCGGCTGGATTTTTCTTGCAAAGTTTTTAACGAGACAACCAAAAGCATATTTCTAACACATGTGTACTTTTTTTCCTTTACTAAATTTTTTTTCACTGAGTTTTATTTTAGTTAGAGTTTTAATGAAACACATTATCTGTCGAATAGACATTCAAGGAGGTGTTTTATAAATAGAATTATATTCAAGGTGAATGTCTATACTTTAGAGAGATTTTAGGGTTTATTACTTTATGGCTAAGTCAATTTTTCCCTATAAATAGAGGGGTTCTATTCAATTGTAATTTATCTCATAATCAATATAACCCCATTTTTCTCCCAATACCTGCCCAATCTCCAGAACAGCTTGTTTCGGACTCATCACCCAACTTTCCTACATATCAGCAACACCAGACAACCACCTCCCGGACACCCCAAATGCCAAAAACAAATCCATACCCTCCACCACCAATTACCCCTGTTGTTGTGGAACCTCCACCAGCCTCACTCCACAGGTCTTCCAGCGAGCTTGTGTTCCAAAATCAGGATCATCAGTATTACCCTCATGAACCCACCTTCAAAGCACCTGAACCGTACCCTTTCCCTCTTCAGCTTGACAAGTAAAGATCCTAGAGCAATCTTTCCAAAATATTCAGGGTCTGGGTGGCCAAGTCAGTTTGGCATATAAGGATTTATGTTTGTTTCCAGATGTTCAGTTGCCAGCCAGGTTCAAGATGCCTAAGTTTGATCTGTACGACGGGCATGGTGATCCTGTGGCACATTTGCGAGGATTTTGCAGCAAGATGAGAGGGGCGGGCGGAAAAGATGAATTACTGATGGCGTACTTCAGCCAGATTTTAAGCGGGTCTGCATTGGAATGGTATACATGACAGGACCATGGTAGATGGTACACTTGGGATGACTTGGCACAAGCATTCGCCGGCCACTTCCAGTAGAATCTACAAATCATTCCAGATCGTCTGTCGTTGATAAAACTAGAGAAAAAGCCCGGAGAGAGCTTCAGGGAATATGGTTTCCGTTGGAGGGAACAATCTGCGAGAGTCGACCCTCCAATGAAAGAAGGAGAGATGGTTGACTACTTTTTGCAAGATTTGGAGCCGACCTATTTCGCTCACCTGGTGACGGCAATTGGCAAGTCTTTTAATGAGGTTGTGAAAATGGGTGGCATGATCGAGGAAGGACTCAAGTCCAACAAAATAACGAGTTACTCGGCAATCAAAGCAACCACTCAAGTTATCCAGAGCGGCACCGGGGGTGTGCTCGAAAAGAAGAAGAAAGAAGATGTTGCAACGATTGAGTCCAGAGCCTGGTTCGGATCTAGAGGCCCCTCACCCTACTATAACCAACCCCGACCCTACCAAAAAAATTACTCTCATACTCCATATGGCCATCCACAGCATTATTACCCACCATCAGATCCTCACTTTTCTGTCCATCATGCTCAATCATATGTTCAACCTCCCGTCCACGCACCATGGCGTGCACTGGCCCCATAAAATAACTACCCACCTCCAAGAGCATACAGAAACCCTTCTGGTACAGGTTTTCGTCCGAACCAAGCCTTCAAGAATGAGAGGGCACAAAAGCAAAAGACTTTCACTCCACTGGGAGAGTCTTACACCAGCCTGTTTCACCGACTGAGGCAACTGGGACTGTTGAATCCGGTCGAGGCTAAACTGCCAAACCCCCCTCTAAAAAATCTTGATCACTCAGTACGTTGTGAATATTGTTCGGGAGCTCCTGGACATGACACAGAGAAATGCTGGATGTTGAAAACAGCTATTTAGGAGCTTATCAACACTCGTCGAATTGAGGTGCAAATCCCGGAAGGACCCAACATCAACCAGAATCCACTCCTAGCCCATCATGAGACCAATATGATTGAGTTGGTGCAGACAGAAGGAGGGTCTAAAAAACCCTCTCAAACCGTAATGATGATCAGGTCAAGTGAAGGCAGGCTGACAAAGGAGTCAACTAGCAAAAAGCCGTTGGTCAGTGAGAAAGAAACAAACAGTAAACCAGTGGTGGTGATTCAGAAGGAGTCTCCAAGCAAAGTAATGATAAAATGGAGAGAGGCAAAGGTGGTCGTACCAGGAGCAATAAGCAGACCTGTTCTAATTGTGTAAGGTGCTCGCATAGACCCAGTCATCATTAAGCCAGTGGTCCAATTGTCGATGGTGGATAACAAAGCCATCCCGTGGAATTATGACCTGGTAACAGTGATCTATAAGGGAAAGAAGGTCAAGGAAGAAGTTTGTGAGGTCCAAGGTCTAACTCGCTCGGGAAGGTGTTTTGCTCTCGCAGAATTGAGAAAGGCTAACCCAGCGGTAGTAAATAAGCCAGTGACCGAAGAAGAAGAAGAAGAAGAAGAAGAAGAGTTCTTAAAGAAAATGAAGTTGCAGGATTATTCTATCATAGAGCAGCTAAAGAAGACGCCGGCACAAATCTCATTACTTTCATTATTGATCCATTCTGATGAACATCGGCAGACGTTGATGAAAATCCTGAATGAGGCCAAGTACCTGACAAGATCTCCATCAATCACTTGGAAAAGATCGCAAATAGGATATTTGAGGCAAACAGGGTCACCTTTGCCGACGATAAGCTACCCGAAGAAGGTACCGAGCATAATAGGGCCCTCCACCTTGTAGTTAAATGCGAGGAATCTGTGGTTACCCAAGTTTTAGTTGACAATGGTTCTAGTGCGAATATTTTTCCTCTCTCTACATTAAACAAACTGAAAGTGGATAGCGACAGAATCCGCAAGAACAGCGTTTGCGTTCGAGGGTTCGACGGCGGGGGTAAAGAATCGGTTGGTGATATAGTGATGGAATTGACAATTGGGCATGTGGAATTCACGATGGAATTCCAAGTGTTAGATATAGCAGTCTCCTACAACCTTTTGTTGGGACGACCCTGGATTCATGCTGCAAAGGCGGTTCCGTCTACCCTGCATCAAGTGGTTAAGTTTGAGTGGGGCCGACAAGAGATTGTGGTTTATGGTAAGGACAATCTGCGCTCCCAGAGCGACACCGTTGTGCCCTTTGTTGAGGTAGATGATGGCATCGGGCCATGGGTATACCAAGTTTGTGACACAGTATCGATCGAGAAAATTTCGGAGAGGGAACACATTCCGAATGCAAAGATAACCTCCGCATACGTCATGATAGCATGTGAAATATTGGTAATTGTGCCCGGTAAAGGCTTGGGTGCATCTCTTCAAGGTATTGTACAGCCGGTATCCTTACCAGAAAATGTGGGAACCTTCGGTTTGGGGTTTAAACCTACAGTTGCAGACATTCGAAGAGCTAAGAAGATGAAGCAAAAGGCATGGGTCCTTCCAAAGCCAATCCCGCGCCTGTCCAGATCTTTTGTCAGGCCAAGTATTAGAAAATAGCTGACCTCAAAAATTCCTAGGTCATTGATTGGTGTGGATGGAGATTTGGATAAAGGGTTCGAAAGGTTATTTGCCGAGATTAACATGGTAGAAGCCGAGGAGGGGGCCAGCAAGGCAGATGTGCAGTTCGTGGGACAAAAGGCAAAGATCAATAATTGGAGGGCTACTACTCTTCCCACTCGGAGGGAGTCTTAGTAGTTGGCTCTGATTTTCCTTCCTATTTGTCTGGATTATTCCAGGGTTGTAATCCAGATTTCTTTTATTTTGTGTTCGTCAAAGTGTGCAAAACCTTGTTATCCCGTACTTCAATAAAATAAAAGTTTTTCTTCATTCTTTATTTTTATTTTATTTTAATCTTATTTTTTTCCTTTTCTTTTATGTACAGTCCACTTTATACTTAGACATGGAAACATCGATAAGCAAGTAGCAATTAAGGTAGGAAAGTAAGATATAGGGGAACGGGGAAAGGAAACAGGTTAAACAAGTAATTTGACGACAATGCTCATCACCACACTTATACACCACACACATGGTATTTCACATACTTGCCGGGTTTTAATTGTTTGTTGTATGTTCCTTTGCCGGGACTTTTGCTATTGTTTATTTACTCTCTTGCCCCCCTTATTTGTGACTGTTGTTTGGATGAGGCGCAATGACAAATGTGGATCGGGTTGCACGCCGCAACAATACTAAATGTTAAGGGCCGGGTTGCACGCCGCAACAATACTAAATGTTATGGGTCGGGTTGCATGCTGCAATAATACCAAATGATATGGGTCGGGTTGCACGCCGCAACAGTGGCATTTGAGGGTCGGGTTGCACACCGCAACAGTGTTGTATACATTAGGATCGGGTTGCGCGCCGCAATAATTATTGATACAAGTGTGTTTATTTGGGTGTTTGATTCTTGTCCGCTGTTAATTACAAGTTGTCCTTAGATTGTTATTTCGGATTTACTATTAATATTGTTATCTCCCCACATCATGCTCCCCCTCCTATATCGTTTACTTGCCTAGTATTTTCGATTTTGATGTGTGTGTGTGTGTGTGTGTGTATATATATATATATAATTACACAGGTTTATGTGGTGGTCCAGTCTAGCCTCGTCGCTACTTCGCCGGGGTTAGGCTAGACACTTACCAGCATATGGGGTCGGTTGTACTGATGCTACACTCTGTGCATTTTTGCACAGGTCCAGGTTTCGAGCAGCAGCAACAGTAGTTTTAGTTCGGGAGCATACCTTCAGTCCGGAGAAACCTGAGGTAGCCTTGCAGGCATACGCAGGCCCAGCGTCTCCCTTCTATCCTTATATTAGACTGTCATCTCTTTGTATTCGGGATAAACAAATTTATGTTTCTTTCAGACCTTGTATTTAGTAAACTCTTAGCAGTTTGTGAGTAATGTGACACCAATCTTGGATAGAGGCTATTGTTGACTGTTCCGCATTTTGATTCAGATTATAATTCAGACTTCCACTATTATTAAATTTCATGCTCTATATTGATTCTATGAATTGTTAAGAGATTTGTATATCAATGGAAAAGTAATTAAGTTGGCTTGCTTAGCTACCACGAGTAGGCTCCATCACGACCCCGACGGTGAGAAATTCGGGTCGTGACAAGTTGGTATCAGAGCACTAGGTTACATAGGTCTCACAACTCACGGACAAACTTCGTAGAGTCTGAGGGATCGGTACACAGATGTCTGTATTTATCCCCCAGAGGCTACAGAGTTAGGAAAAGTCTCACATTTGTTCTTTCTTGTCGTGTGGTTCTTTTTCTCAATGCTAATTGAAATTCTACTATGTTCTTTCGCAGATGGCATGAACACGCACTTCCTTATCTTCTGACCAGCAGTCCGAGCCCCAGGCAGCTCCTGCCAGGGGCAGAGGACGAGACCGTGCTAGAGGCCGAGGTAGGGGCAGAGCTCAGCCCCGAGCAGCAGCACCAGTGGCGGAGCCTCAGGTTGACATTGACGAGGTGGTTTCGGCCCTAGCCGCAACAGTTCCGGTGGGCCAGCTCAGGTCCCAGAGGGTTTTATTGCTAACCCAGTTCTTCGGGACGTACCAAGGAAGACCATACACTTGCTCCTATGGTACTGGCGGATATCTATCGCGCGTTGACTTTATGCAAAGCTGGGACCCAGTTCTTTGAAGGTTGCAATATCCTCTTACAAATGTGGATGATCGAGCATCTTCGCTATCACCCCAGATTCATGAGTTATGGATCGAGCCCAAACAAGTTCATCACCAGTTACGAAGAGAGGGTAAAGGATTACAATGTGCCAGAAGGATTTAAATCATGGGTGTCTCATTTGAAAGCCCTCAAAGCAAGTCAAATTGAGTGGTCTATAGTATGGCTCCCGAAGACGGAAGCCATATACATGAATGCTGCTAAAGGCTACTTGAGGATAATGGGTGTGAAAAGTATTCAGCCGTATGCACCATAGAGGGTCTTGAGACAATTGGGAGGTTATCAGATTATGCCCGAAGATGAAGATCTAAGTACTCAGGCCATAGAGTTGTATCCAGAAGCTGCATTTCCTGAGGCTTTAGTTCAACAAGATTGGAATAACTGCCGGTATCTTAAAAATGGCACCCAGGTACCAGATGTCGCAAAGGGAGAAGTGGATCCAAACTATGCTGCCTGGTTTGAGAAGAGGTCTTGTGTGAACAACGAGCCAGAACCTGAACTTGAGGGGCCTGCCAAACGACCTCATGTGCAAGCTTTTGATGACAAAATCCAAGAAAGATTAGCATGGGGAGAAAAGGAAAAGGCATATCAAGCTGAGATTCATGCCTTGAAAGAAAAGCTGAGAAACTTGAAATTCAACAATGATCTCCAAGACCAAGAAGCCAAAGGTGAGAGAAGAAAATTGGTTCAAGATAATGAATCTCTCAAAGCCCAAATCCAAAAGATGTAAATAGCAATTGAAAACCCGGGCAGGAGTAGAAAAGACGAAAATCTCATCTACAATCTTACCTAGAAAGCACGTGATTTCGAGGATGATTTATAGAAGACTATAGTGGAGCTAGCAAATGCTCGAGCTAAGTTAGCCAAGGATGCAGGGGAACGAGCCAGTCTCATCCGTTAGCTGAAGGAGAAATACAACAAGGGGATGGTAAGTATGAAGAAAAAGGTCAAGATCATTGAAAATAAAATGGCTAAGCAGGAAAGAGATTTCGAGGCCGAAAGAGAGCATTGTTATGCCTTGATAGCACGGTTGGAAAGGGATCAACAACAATTTCAAGAACAGAGCCATGCACCTGAGCAAACATTGGAAGCTAGAGCCCGACAAATTGGGTATTTATTGCGAGGGAAGGGTAGGATCCGTGAAAAGGTCAGGGCAACTGCAGAGTACATCGTGGTAAAATGCCAAGCACGTGAGGACATGACCCGCACCACTTTCTTCGCGGCAGTCATGACATTTGTCCAGTAGGTAATGAGATATTTGGAAAGGCTCCAGGGGGATCTTGTAGACGAGCCCACAGTAGAACCAAACAACACCCCGAGAGCTTCAGTAGTTTTCAAGGCTTTAATATATCTGATCTTTATTTGAGTAGGTACTTTCTATTTTGAGTCTATTAAGTTGTTTTGGAGTCTGTTAGGTCTTTTAAGTTGATCTTTTTCTAAGTTTGTTAGTTTTTTTCGAGTCTATGGGTCTTGAGTCCTTGTAGTCAAAGTGTTTATTTTTATGAAAAAATTGAAAATCCCAAAAACATTTTTTGTTATTTATTTTTCATTTATGTCCCCAAGAACTACGCTTGGTCTAATTCATGTGGGGACATGATACGTAGGCAATCTCTATAGGTTTCGACCGTAACCAAATAAAATAATAAGAAAAGAAGGAAAAAGAAGAGAGGAAAAACGAAAGAAGGAAAAACACGAGAGGGGAAGTAAAGAAAAAGAAAATAAGAGTATAAAAACAAGTGAGAGGCGTGAGACGATAGAGACAAAAGAGAAAACAGGAATGAAAGAGAGAAGAAAGAAAAGAAAAAGGAAGTTGCAAATGGAAATAAGGAAAAGCCGGGATGACGCAAGCAGACAAGCAAATGCATAATAGAAACGACTAACTGCTTAGGTGCATTCATTCCCCAAATGTGCGACTACCAATATGTTAAAACTCTAATCACTAACAAAATTGTTGTTGATGTATTGAGTCCAGGCAGGTGGTTAGTTGCTTTGGCATTCTGGCAACTCATTCCTATAATACCCGGTCAAAAGGCAAGCTAAACATGGACAACCAAGAATTGGAGGTGAGTATTGTTGACCCATCAAAAGAAGTGGAAGAAGTGGATGTTAATGCGATGAAAGAAGAGATGTATAAGCTGAAGCAGCAAATGGCTGAAATGTACCACTTTTTGCTTATGATACTGAACCTCTCTTTAATTAAACTCTCTTCTAAATAATTTGACAATCCCTTCTTGATTTACATATTTGTGTGCTTTATATATAAGGGATCTTATTTCAAAAGGTTTTTACCAACTAATTAATTGATTCCAAAATCCTTTTAATGAGGCCTGATTGATTTTCCTTGATTGAACCTCCTTTACCTTTTTCTGACTTGGTTCATTCGAATTGAACTTGTAATTTTAGTTTCACTGGCTGTTTGATTGATTCCTTTTACATATTTGTCACAAACCGTGTACCATTAATTGTTTTCCTTAAATAACTTCTACGTATTTACCCCTTTTGTGCTACTTTGAAAAGGTTTTAATTAAAACCTCTTTCCTTAATTGACTTTTACCCGTTGGAATCGGAATCCCTTAACCAAAGGGAGACTGATTTCAATGATATTTCGTTGCCTTTCTTACTTGTTTCTATGCACTATAAAAGGGACCGCCCTTTTGCACTTTTACACACGACTTCATTCTACACACAACCTTTAAACCAATAGACTTTAAAATACTTTCACACTTGCAATACTGTTTTGAATTCAATACTCTTCTTTGATTAAATCTTTTGGAACTGCTTTGCTTGCAACTTGGATTTTTCAAGACTACTGTATTTTACTTATTTCTTCTGAAACTGGTATGTATTGATTTAATTTTTCTGCCTCACCTGTATGTGTTTACTTTATTGTTTCAGTATTCTTGTTTACTTTGTTGATTCATGTTCAGTGATTAAATTATGTATGTTCTTTCCTTGCATCTGTTTCTATTGTGAATCCCTACCCCCTATTCCCTTTCTATGTGTTTGAGTTAAGGCTCGTGGCCTGGTAGTATTCAAATTACTACTCAGGTAAGAACCTGGTCCACAAGGGATCCTAACTCTTAAGATTTGGCTGACAGGCTGGTCAGGGGTGTGCCAACATTCCCAATTGCTGGGCATGAGCACCAGCCTGCCATGGCTTTCCCTAATTTCCTCTCCATGCACTTACACTTACTCTTAGACTCTAAGTTCCGCCCCCCTCCTATGATCCTTGCTTTGGAACCTTGAGTTCCCTCTGAACATGGACATTTGAGGGATGGCCTAAGCACTGCCTGGAGTTCACAAAGTTTCTTGGAACTTTGACACACCCAAAGGGTGAGAAAGGCTTTTGGAAATCCGATCCTGGAAGTTAGTTTATCTCATATTATTAGACCTTGAGCCTGAATTAGGCTGTTTGGTTGCAGCTGGAACTCCCGATGTAATTTTACTTTCTTTCTTTTGATTCATTCGAGTTTGTAATAATTTGTAATAACTATTGAGGATGGCTAGTGGAAAGGGATGGGAATGATTGTTTGCAAAGGGTAGATAACTTTCCTATAGGATTTTCTAATTTCTACATTCACATAGACAACATGCCTATAGGTTACCTATAAACTTCTGCATTCTCATCTTAGATAACTTGCCTATGGGATTTTCTAATTCCTGCATTCACATAGATAGCATGCCTATAGGTTATTTATAAATCTCTGCATCTTTGCATATAGAAATCCTATCTCTAAGTCTCTGCATTTCTACATATAGAAATCATGATCATAGGTTTTTTCCGCACTTCTACATATACCTGTCATTAGGCAAATAATCATAGATCTAATAATAATCAACTTTATTCTATATACCACGCCTATAAGACTCTTGCATCTATGTAATTGTTTAAGAAAATGTGAAGAAAGGTTTTACTTAAAAAAAAGTCACAATCAATCAAACCTAAAAAAAGGTTTCCGAATCAATCATAAGTTGGAAAACCTTTATGGAAGAAAGAATTCATCACACATATAAAAACATACAGCCACGCGTAAACACGAAGAAATTTGTCATGCTATTTGATAATAGGCTATATAGACGCCATTTATGTTGTAGATACCCATGCTTTGTTGTTGTTTTTGTTATGGAAATTGCCGATTAAATGCTTGAATTGATGTTATTTGGTTTCGCAGAGAATGCAAGATAGACAAAGAATAAAATGAAGCGTATGGAGGCAAGAACGTACCTAAATCACACATTTGAGAAGTACTCGAGTGCAAACGAGAAGTTAAAGGCGTTAAAAGCTGGAAACAATGTTTACAGGGATTTTCGCGGTTCACCGTAGTTGGCCGCGGTCCGCGCTGCGGTCCTTTATAGAGTGAGCCGCGGTCGACGCCACGGCCGCGGGAAATGCTGGGCGCTTCAAGAACTTTATGGTCCAAAGTGTAAATCGGGGAAAGTTTTGTAAACCCTTTATATAATGTAGGAAACTTGCCCAAAGCTAGTTTAGGCTTAATTTGGGAGTTTGTTGGCAAGAGAAACAAGTGTGAGAGATCACAAAAATACCATTACTTTTATTCTTCTTAATTTTCTTGCAATTTATGATTATGAATTCTTTAGCTATTGATTTACCCATTATCATGAGTAGCTAAATACTTAATCTAAGGTTTTGATGGAACCCGTTGGGAATTACTTGGTTGTTTTATCAATTTGATTAGGTTTTGTTGTTTAATCTGTAATTGTTCATATACGTTTTGATTGTGGAATAGTTGAAAGGTCCCTCAATTATCCGTTCCTATTTATTGTGTATCTTCTTGAGAGAGAGTGCATATTTAGGTGATTGTATGAACAACATCACTCCCAGAGTATAGACGAGAGTCATAACCGAGGGTTTAGGGGTTGGATTAGAGATAACAAAATCCCGGGTGCAATCTAAGTGAACTGTATTGTGAAATTAGCTAACGTAACTTGAGATAGTGCGTTTAGTAGATTATTATAATTGCTTGAGAAAGAATAATGATAAATTGAGAGTTCATGATTGTTAGAGATAGATAAATCTGAATTATAAGAGATATACAACTAAGGAAAAGAC